>JAJJMA010088360.1:0-21579 GCA_023529015.1 Papaver nudicaule
CGAATAAGATCCGGGGACGTAGGTTTGCTATTATGCGCCGAACCCCGTTAACAGATTATCGTGTCATTTAATTTTCCGCTAGATATTCTCATCACGCTGATACACAAAGCCAAACGGCTTCGCCAAAATAACAAAGTAAGGTATACTGAGGCAAAAATGCCAAGGCTATAAAGCCATCTACTGAGGCAAAAATGCCAAGGCTGCAAAGCCATTTACTGAGGCAAAAATGCCAAGGCTACAAAGCCATCTACTGAGGCAAAATGCCATATACAAAAATCCTGACCAGGTATTACATTAAGGCCAAGTGCCATCCTTGAAGGCATAAGGCCATGAGTCAATAACAGTAGTTAGAGCAAAATGCTCTCGATATGAAAGCTTACCTGTTTTATTGAGTGAATAACCCCCTTGTATAGTAAGCCCGACCCAGGCTAGTTGTAAGACCAGTCACGTTACTTATTGGTCTATAAGTGTTTGGCGAATAAGACCATAGGGCGAAAGCCACCATGTAGCATCACCTGGCGAGAGCCATCATGCAGTTAGCCTACTAGGCGACCCAAACACTTATAATAGGATCGCCGACGGGCACAAGTAATGGTTGTGGCTGGGGTGCTACCCTTGGCGCTGTATGCAATTGTTGGCGGTACAAGCACTGGACTCATTCAATAACAGGTCAAGTCTCTATTGATAAACACGAGAAGTAGCACGTTGGATTCATAAGAAAACCTTACATTACAAAATATAAGGTGGTGAAATTCGTTACAAAATGTCAAGAGTAAATCAACAGCGAGTCTAGCAGGACTGTACTAGCAAGACAAAAAACAGAAACGCAAAAAAAAATATGCTAGCAAAACCCTAAGAAGCTAATTATCTCCTTCTTCGCCTTCTTTTCCTTCGCCCTTTACTTCGTCATTCTTCCCTTCTTCATCCTCTTCACTTTCTTCTTCTTCATCATCTTCTTTTTCTTCTTCGTTCTCTTCTTCTTGTTCCTCCTCTTCATTTGCTTCTTCATCTTCTTCATCGGGACCAGAGCCCTCGCCGTCATCTTTTTCGCAGTCCACGACTTCTCTCTCAGTGGTAGGTTCTGAAGTGAGAACATACTTGGCGGGAATCTCCAGACCAAGTTTGGGATATTCTTCGTTCATAAAATCTTGAACGGCGATGAAGTCAAGCTCAAGCAGATGGAGGTTGTGCTTAGCTTCCTGATCCCTTAGATCTTTCTGAGCCTTGCTCAAATCATCTCTGAGCTCGTCATGAATTTTCCCCATATATCCAACCTTGCCTTCCAGAGTTTTGATATTCTCCTCACATTTATGATGATCCTGAAGCTTGAGGCGCAGCTCGGCAATCTGGTTGGGACACTGGCTATGCTTCTCCAAGGCCTGGTTTAGTCTTTCCTCACATCCATTGTGATGAATGATCAGCTTCTCAGCGAGATCAGAAATCTTATCAGTACAAAGTTGATGATCCTCGACAATTTTCTTTCGCTCTTCCAGATCGCCTTCCAACTGCTTGATTCGCTCTGAGAAGGACAAGATAAGAGAGTAAGACTGGGGCAATGATAAATTTTAAGCGAAAAGCATCCTAGAAATCTACCTTCTAGCTTGCTCACGTGCCTACAAGCACCCGTTTGGGCTTCTCTAAGGAGATTTAGGTGATACTCAAACTCAGTATTGATGGGCGAGCCTGAGATGCTTGCTACTTGCTGAAGTTGAGACATCAATTGGTTATTAAGTTGTATAGCTCTATCACCATGAATTTTGGCAAAATCCTTCCATCTTTGAATTTCTTGTTGAGCGGAATCTCTTTCAGAGGTGACAAGATTTAAGCGTGAGGCAAGCCTGTCTGTTTTCGCTTTTTCCGCCTGGAATAAAGAACTCGCTCGAGTATGATCCACGATGGCAGTTTATTTCTGTTTGCGATTAAGTTCGATTAGCCGGCGAGCATTATCGCGTTCACTCTCAACCCACTTCAAGTTGGCTTGAGTAGCTTTGAGAAGATGATCAAGGTCAACATTAAGATCGCTAACATAATTTAACTCTCGGCGGTACCACTTAATATCCTTGTCCATGCCAAACAGCAAATTGCACTGCCTAGCATTAGCATCCACCAAGTTATCTATCTCGATTTCAACTCGCTTCAGTCGGGTGTCAGAATGCTATCGGCGACCTTAGAAGGGGCAAGGTCTAAGGGTCTCGGCGAAAGTCAAAAACACATAGGAAAATTGGCATCGCAAAATAACAAAGGACTAAGAGAAGCTTACCTTTCATCTCATCCTGCTCATTTGCACCCTTGATATATGCATCTTGCAGTTTGGTGAAATCGACATTCTTTTCTTGGAGCTGGCGCTCAAGATCTTTATTTTCACGATTCAAAAAACCAATTCTATCGCTCTGCGCCTCGAAGGTGTCAATGAGACTCAGGCAATGTTGAAATCCCTAAGGCAAGAAGAAAGGCAATCAGTAAAATAAAGCATATACACAAGAAGAAAAAGAAATGTTAAGAAGAATAATCACCATGGCAGCTGAAAAAGGAGGGGTACCGAAATACTACCAACTTTTCGTTTGGGCTCGTGAGACTTATGGTCAGATATGGACAAATTGAATTTCAATATCCAAATCTGTATAACCTGAGTTGTGATCACAAGTGATCAATTCCTACAAAGACAAGTCTCTGTAAATCTTTATTCAAGATTTGGAATCAACGTCAGGATATGAATAACGTACGACTTGCGTCGCTTTAATATATAATCAGAGATATAAATGCGGAAGGTAAAGCACACAAGACACCAGAAGTTTTGTTAACGAGGAAACTGCAATCCAGCAGAAAAACCCCGGGACCTCGTCCAGTTTGAACACCACACAGTATTAACTGTCTACAAGCACTAACCTACTATCAGACTTCGGATTGGAATGTAGAAGAGACCGATTCCACCCTCCAAGCGAATCAGCTACTGTTGCACTCTTTACGCCTCTTGGATCCCGCAAGACCCTACGCACTTGATTCTCCCAGCTGACGTCCTTTACAGGCCTAGGAGTTGCTTTAACCGCTGTTAAAGGCTTTTTGTACTCAATCCGTCTTTCGACAGAGAATACGTAAAGAACAATTTTCCCATTAGATATAATCAAGGTTTTGGAAAACTTGTTTTGTGTTTTGAGGAACTGTTCACAAGGTCAGGTATCAAAAACACACAATTAGGGTTTGCACGAGAACCGTGACGACCTAATTGTATTCTTGCAAGAACAACTAGAGAACCTAGAGATATCTTGCAGAATCTCTAACCTATATGTAAAACAACCTAAGTTGATGTACAATATAGATCGAATCTATCAATCCTGGTTTTACAACCTATAATCCTTGAATGGCCTTATTGCAGAAGAGAAGGACCATAGAATAGACAAGGATTATAATGGTCTACCTGGATACAAGTTCAGAACTATCTAGAGAAGAAAGATAGTTAAACTTGGCTTTACAATCCCTAAGTAAAGTCTTATGTAATTCTCACCTTGTTCGTGAAGAACAGAAATAACAGAGAACAACCTTATGTAGCACACACACCAGCAGGGATGGTTTGTTAAGCTACATGTATGCTTATTTATAGTGATGGTTGCTTAAGGATAAAGCTAAGATTCCTTGTGCAACAAGTTAGCTAGTGACCGTGTAAACACGCCCTGTTACATAACTTGCACACAATGAATCTAGTCACCTTCCTATTGTAGAAACCAAGTAGTGTTTATCTAACAAGAGTTTGATAGATTATAACTACCTCATTTAAGAGTTTTGGTTTCATAACAATTGTGAAAGGATAACCTTATCCCTTGATTAGGAGATATTCTACAAAAGATAATTGTAGCAAAACTCTAATCAGAACGGACCACAACACAGGTGTGAAAGTGGACCATCGTAGCCAGGAGATGGACCTCAGAAACACGACAGGAAAACCTAATCGTAAATCCCGAGGCGGTGGTTCGCGAACCCCAACGCTTTTGACAAGCGTTCCAGAAAGTTCCAGAAGATTCCAGAAGCTTCCTACTCCCTTTCCCGAATTCAGCTTTTAGCCACGCTTTTCAGTTTCAATGAATCACTCATAACTTCTTCGTTATACAACGGAATTAAGTGATTCTTGAAGCGTTGAATTCGTATTTCCATTCACTATAACATGGAGACCTACTCAAAGGTCCAAGGTTGCCCTCACTATGATCATATGGACCAAATCTCCTCGGGTTAATATACAATGATGTAATTTCACCGTCATAAGCATTGTTCCACATAGTGAGTTCATTACTTCGATAGATAGAGATAAGAATAACAAGAGTTCAAGGAAAATTCAATCTTTACTAACCTTTGTTGATGAAGTCCTTGATGATGTCTTCGTGTGTTCTTCATCTTCATCTTCAAAGGGTGGAGATCGACTTTAAACTCTACTACCTCTATCCTAACCCGAAGTAAACCTTGAGTAGGCTAAATCAAGAATTGTATTTTGGCACCTAAAACTGACAACTAGCTTGACATAACAACGCTAGTGGGTTTGACCGGACAATGTCCTAACAGCAGCCATAGTAAAATGCTCTTGAGGAGTCAGGTCATGCGCCACGGAAGACAAGTCCCTAGTATGAGCAAAACCAGTTGTAGAATACTTCACCATAGCTTCGTAGTAAAGCGAATCAAAGCTATCCTTTTCCTAAAGCTTGAGCAATTTGGAGAAAGAGTTGGCGAGTCTGTAAACCACCTCGCCAGTGCTTCCCGTCCTAGGAAATCGAGGAGGTCTATCGCCAGGAGGCATCTTATGCAAGTCCGTAAGGGCAGCATTAGAAGAACTAGGAATTTCCACCTCGCTGACAGGGCTGGTCAATTTAACATTGGCAGCAAGAGACTGCTGCAGATTGGCGATACCCTTGTCAAGGTCTGTAGCAGAAACCCCATATTCCCGCTCAAACTGGGTTTCTTCGTGATCTTGATCAGTCATCATCACATCACCATCTCTATCTTCTAAAGTGGTTTCAAGGTTACTTGGCGGAGTAGTTTTGTCTTTAAGATGAATTGAAAGCTTCTTAGAAGGAGGTTTTGTTGAAGCAGAGGCAGTACCCTTTGGCCGAGTAGAAACTTATTGAGGCAGCGTGTCACTAGCCTTAGCGGAGGGATCCGCCTGAGACTTCTCGGCGGGTTTAGAGGAACCAGGGGGATTCGCTTTGAGCTTTTTCATTTGTCGGCGAAGTTCTTCTCGAGGAGTCAATGCGGGGGCATCCTGGGAACAGAGGCACAATTGTCAGATCTAGAAACAAACAGAGGCAAATATAGATATATATTTTAAAAATATATGTTTATATTTTTAAAATAAGTGAAAACTTAATATGTTTGTTGTAAGATCTTCCGCTATGCGTTTTGCAAATAAATTCTAACACATATAGATATATATATATATTCTAAGGCAGGAAAATGTTCATTACCTGGGTTGTAGATTCTCCAGCCTTTGTCTCTGACGGTTTCCTCTTCCTGGTGGTGCTAGGTTTCTTGACAGCTGTGGGTAATAGCAGCCAGTTGCCCTTTGGATCCATGTGAATTTTCCCATCAACATCGCGATATTGATCCTCCTTATCCCAGTTCACTTGGAGAAAATCATGTTCCTTGAAATGCTTGTGTTCCTCGGCGAAGTCCTTTCTGATAATCGTTTTCGCCTCGTCAAGCCATCCCAATAGCCAGGGGCCTTCTAACCAACAAGGCAAATTAGACCAACCACTCTCAGTACTTTTTCTCGCTGTGGTGGTACCAGTGACTTCTTTGTTATCAACAACACCAAGCATAACTTCACGTGGCTTCAAGGTTCGCTTGGAAACAAAGCGATAGGCCCAAGGCTCACCCCTAATAGCCGAAGGAAGAACGTCGTACTGCTCCAAGAACTTTTCAACCGTATATGCTTCAGGAGGAAATAGACCTTCTACGAATAATTCCGGGTAGTTAATCTGATTGCTTCGGCGAAGCTTCCATTCCACTAAAATACGAATGGCGTTTGTTGTGAGTTGGAAAGGACTCTTCTTTATCGCTACAAAAAGATCACACATAAATGTGTCAGCGGGATCGTACAGCGGAAATCGCAGACCAGCTTTAAGAGTGCCATAGGCTGTCACCGCCTTCTCGGCGTGTTGACCATCCAAGCGGAGATCTTCGAGAGTAGTGGGAGTAGAAGATTTCTTACAGTCCTTAAACTTTGTCAAAGTCAAGGGTTGGATGAAGATCTTGTCATAGGCGCAGTACTCAGGCCATTGCTTCCAGGATGGCCGTGGAGTATCCTTGGTAGTGGCAGGAGAATGTGGAGATTTGGTTTCATTAGTGGGCGAGCCAACTGTTGGAGTGACAGGTTTTATGCGGCGAGAAGAGCTCTGGGAAGCAGAAGCCATATGTGTCGGAGATGACATCGGAAGTAGATGCCGACGAGATAGTGGTTAACCGGAATAACCAGTATGGTCGGAAAAGAGGAAGAAGCAGAACTAGAAATAAAGAAAAAAGCGGCAATATTTGGATCTGATGCAGAGAAAAGATGGAGGAAAGAAAGTTAAAGAAAGAATGGAGATGATGTATGAGTTCAGGACCGAAAAAACCTTGAATCAGATAGAGATGCGGCAGCAGCAGGGTTTAGGGTTTGAAGAAGAAAAGCTCTGAAATTTCTGAGTTGTGAAGAAGATGAATGGGAGAAAGAGAAAAAGTTGGTATATATAGGATGAAGAAAAGGAAAGTCAACTGGCACGAGCAGTTACAGGTCATAAAGCAAGTTAGCGCATGAGGGACGTGTGGCAAGCCGAAGCAGAAGTGGAGAACGTGGGTGCGGCATTTTCGACGACTAGGGTAATTTCATCCCCGACGATCAAAGATCTTGGAAATGAAAGAGGCAAAATGTAAGGGTAGAAAATTCCTTCGCTGATAATAGCATCTTAAGGGTGAAGACGTACAAAAGAGATCACTTACGAGAAGTATGGAATCATTGGCGAAAGCTCTAAGCGAAACACTCAACTATAAGACGTGTCAGCGAGTCGAACAGAAAGAACTGGCGAGCGAAGAAACTTCAGCGAAAGCAAGGGTGTCACAGCGGAGGTAGATAAGAAGTGGTTGAGCATTTATTACCCGTCAGAACGGATATATTGTCAGAGTTGACCGGTTGACTCAGTGGGAACCTCGTCAGCAATCCTTATCCTCAAGAAGACTTGGCCGCCAAGGCTTGATAGAAGAAATACTACCTCGGCGACATAGTGTGTCGGCGAGTAGGGACAAATTAGTGTCAGGAAGTTGTTGTTTGTATTAGCTGTTTTCCACTTTGTAAACCTCTATAAATAGTGAGAGAAACCCTTGAGAAGGGGGTTGGACATTTCTTGGTTTGGTCTAGAGAGAGGAAAAGTATCCTACTTGCTCTCCTTAGCCCAGTGCCGAGATTAGGGTTGTTGTTGAGAGTTCATACTTAGAAGATTAATCAAGGTGAGAGAATTGTAATGATGCATATTTAGTGAAACCCCTTGGATGTAGTCCTAACTTATGAGGGCGAACCAAGTAAAATCCTTGTCAAGTATCTCTAACCCTTAACTCTTTACTATTTTGTGTATGATACTTGGGTGTACTGTCTAAGATCTAGCCCATGGGATTTTAGACAGTTACAACGATCTCACAAATCAATATCCAAACAACAACCTCAGTATAGTTCAGAGAACCGAACCCTAACAAGAACGTAGTTCTTGTAGATCTCAACAGAGATGGATTCACTCAAAGGTTATGAATCAACAAACTTGCAATTACTTCTATTATATAGATCAGAGACAATATAATGGGGAAGGGAAAAGTAATGCAAGACACTAGAATTTTGTTAACGAGGAAACTGCAAACCTAGCAGAAAAACCCCGGGACCTCGTCCGGATGTGAACACCTTTAGTACGAACGGTATACAGACGCTAGCCTACTCTCAGACTTCAGACTGGACTGTATCGAGACTGAATTTACCCTACAAGCAATTCAGCTACCAATGTGCTCCTACGTCTCTTGGCTCCCGCAGTAGCCTACATACTCGATTCCCCTAGCTGGCGTCCTTTACAGGCCTAGGAGTTGCTCCACTTCCCTTCGTGAAGACTAGCGCTACCCTGCCTCTAACAGGACGCCTAAAAGTATCCAAGTAATTAAACGAGAATACGATTGTGATTTCCTTTAGACTTAAAGTCAAGGTTAATGGAAATCGATATGTTGAATAAGGCTTATTGATCTAGCCTAAACAACTTTACCTCCGAACGCGAGACGAACTTAGTATGAAACCTAGTTCGTGATTTGCGTTTGGGAACTTCTAGGGTTACGATACAAGATCTACCTTACGAAGTTTCTATCAAATCTTGGTCGTGATAAGATTGAAAGAATTCAATCGACCCAAGATACAGGATGAAATTTCACTTCCGACCTGTGCTTCACGATCCTCAAGTGAAGTCTTTTCAATTGTCGTAGTCCTAAAAGGACTTCGAGATGACGACCAACCTTTATGCAAGGATACACAGATGTATAGAGTTTTGAGATTGTATCTTGCAGAAGGTCGTCTATTTATAGTGATCACCAAGGGAGGCTTTGCTTAAAGTTTAAGCAACCTTGAGTAGGGCTCCAGCAAGTTCCGGAACTAGGAAAGTCCATAGCTTGAATACCCATTCTCAATCTTCTAAGAACTTTGGACTAAGCCAAAAGTTAAAGAAGACTCAGCCTTGTTCGAAGGTTCGCGACTTCTGGTCCAATGCTTGTTTGGACATCGCTTTGCGACTTCTGGTCCAAATACTTGGTTTGAACATCGCTTGGATTAAGTTGTTGAATTCCATGGGCCAAGACACGTCAAGTCCGAGAACTAATTATGTCTAGACCGAAAACTTCAAGATATGGAAGTTGGAAGTTTTTGCATGGCTTATGGGAACACGTACACAAAGCAGTCCTTAGAGTTCAGGAGAATTCAGGAGAATTCTTGAACTTGTATGTACGCGTTCATACAGACTTAGCTCGTTCTCTGAAATCCCAAAGGTGGCATAAGTACATGTACGCGTTCACCGTTGGGGTTGTTTCAAGAGACAACTCAACATACTCTACCTATACAAATTATCACAAAAGTGACAAATGCAAAGGCGAAAATCCTAGAATACCTTCGGATCATATAAACAACATCATAGACTATTGGTATGATAAAAATGGTAAAAACGATACGGAAAGGGAATACCTTTCTAACCTTCAGCGAGGACGTTATGATTTATCAAGTAGTAAGCTTCGGTCTTCGTCTTCATCAGTCTTCGTCTTCATCAGTCTTCGTCTCGATTACCTAGAACTATCCTAGTCCGAGTTGTAGAGTAAACTTATCAAGGATTGTGTTTTTGTCTCATAAACTTGACAACTGACTTGAGATAGCAACATCAGTTGGTTCAACCGAGCAATGCTCTAACAGATTGTGATTTCCTTTAGACTTAAAGTCAAGGTTAATGGAAATCTGTTTTACTGAATAAGGCTTATTGATCTAGCCTAAACAGTTTTACCTCCTAACGTTTGACGAACTTAGTATGAAACCTACTTCGTGAATATGCCTTACGAAACTTCTAGGGTTTACTATTCTAGATCTACCTTACGAAGTTTCTATCAAATCTTGGTCGTTATAAGATTGAAAGAATTCAATCGACCCAAGATACAGGATCATGAATTTTACTTCCGACCTGTGCTTCACGATCCTCAAGTGAAGTCTTTCAATAGTCGTAGTCCAAAAGGACTTCGAGATGACGACCAACCTTTATGCAAGGATACACATATGTGTAGAGGATTTGAATTGTATCTTGCAGAAGGTCATCTATTTATAGTGATCATCAAGGGAGGCTTTGCTTTAAAGTTAAGCAACCTTGAGTAAGTCTCAAGCAAGTTCCGAATCTAAAAAGTCCATAGCTTGAATACCCATTCTCAATCTTCTTCTAACTTTGGACAAGGCCAATGGTTAAAGAAGACTCAACCTTGATTGAAGGTTTGCAACTTCTGGTCCAAACATGTTGAACGTTGCATGGATTAAGTAGTCGAATTCCATGGACTAAGTAATGACAAATCCGAGAACTAATCATTCCAGAACCGAAAACTTCCTATAATGAAAGTTGGAAGTTTTTCATGGCTTATATGTACGCGTTCATAGAGCTGTCAATTCGAGTTCAGGAGAAATCGTGAACTCGTATGTATGCGTTCATACAGACCTGCTCGTTCTCAGGAATGCCCTGTGCAACATATGTACGCGTTCATGAACGCGTTCACCGTTGAGGTCATTTCATGAGACAATTCAACTTACTCTACCTATACATATTATCACGGATGTGACAAATTCAAGGCGAATAATCCTTGAATACCTTCGGATTTTATACACAACATCATAGACTATTGATATGATAGAATAACAAATACAAAACATGGAAAGGAAAACCTTTATAACCTTTAGCGAGGACGTTATGATTTATCAAGTAGTAAGCTCCGGTCTTCGTCTTCAATGGTCTTCGTCTCGATTACCTAAAACTATCCTAGTCCAAGTTGTCGAGTAAACTTATCAAGGATTGTGTTTTTTTCATCTAAACTTGACAACTGACTTGAGATAGCAATATAAGTGGGTTCAACCGAGCAATGTTCTAACAATAACAAGTCTAACTTGGATTCCGATGATAAAAAGCTATGGGTAACGGTAATTCTGGCCATCAGAACTATAATTCCACTCGTGTTGCTTGTTGAACTGTAAGTGCTGGCAGAAAAATATAAGACTCCCGGAGGCACTAACCACCCTCTTGGCAAACCAACCACTTATAATAGATCGTCGACAGGCACAAGTAACAATGTTATAACGAGCGGTTGGGAATTTTGACCCAGTGGGATAACCATTAGCTGATCATTTGGGCCAGGTAGGCTCAGATATGCAGAAAATAAAGAGGTCAGATCGTCGAAATAACAAAATATACTACAAAGCAAATATATCATCAAAGTGAAGAAGTAAAGCAAAAGTTCATTCATACAAAAACATTGTACAAGGAAAAACAAAATAAAGATTGTATCTGATTCTCTAAGGGAGCAAACACAAAAAAAAGAAGTTTACAAGGTATCCTGGGAGAAATACATTCCCAATGGCTTAAACCTTGAATTAGACTTGGTGAAAATCATGCTTCTGGTTGTTGGCTTGATGAAGAACCATCTTGAATTAAACTTGCATCTCTGGAGGCTTTAAAGAGTTGTCAATTGCCAACTTCATGTCAGCATCAGTATTTTCATCAGTTTGCTTGTTTTCTTCAGCGACAACAGTCCCTTTTCCCTTGAGATCTTGGGAAGGCGGTTCCTGGATGTCCTCATCTTGATCCTCACCATTGCCATTCTCACTGGCCTCTTCTTCTCTTTCTGAGTCCGACTCTATATCCTACTCATCTTCTTCTTCAACGTCTTCTTCACTATCAGCGGTAGTATGAGTATCTACCTTTATGAAGTCAGGTACAGCTCCGGGAGCATATTCTTCAGGGATGGGAATATTGTGCTTTGGAAGAATTTCGCCATATAAAGCTGAATCCCAGCAAATGCAGTCATACTCAAGTCTTCGGCGTGTTGCTCTTCTTGTTCATGTGCCCGCTTTCGAGCAAGATTCAATTCAGATTGAAGACTGTCGCGCATAGTGTGGAGTTTAGAAACCAAAGAGGCTTGAGACTCTGCCTTGTCTTTATAACCTTGAGGAGTTTCAACGTGCCTCTTCAAATTGGTGATTTCACCAGATGAATGAAGATGGGCATTTTGCAGTTCGTTCATCTTCTCCTCACAGAGTTGATGCTCTTTTACTTTCTCTTCCATCTGGGAGATCTTGGAGATGCATTCTTGGTGTTGCTTAACGACAACCTTTTGCTCTTGGAGTTGAGCTTCAAGTGTTGTGTTTTTCTCTGAAAGAAAATTGGAATTAAACATGAGCAGAGGCAGAGGCAAGTAAAAATAGTTGGGCGGTAAAAACCCTAGAAATCTACCTTCTAACTCATGTACATGCCTACGTATACCCTCTTGTTGACTTGGTGAAAATCATACTTTTGTCGACATACATAAGGATGCCAAGAAGAAGAGGTTCGGCGGGATCAAATAATGGGAACTTATACCCAGCCCAAAATTGTCCCATAGAGATGACAAGGTTATTTTCATCCTGACCACCCTGGCGAATATGTCCAGCAGCAGTTTTTCAGCGGGAGATTTGACACCTTTAAGAGGCGTGATTGTCGGAGACTTACAATCAATCTTCTCGTTAGCGCAGTAGTGATCCCATTTGTGAAGTGGAATTCTCTTTTTAAGTGCTTTAGGGTTCGGCAACTGTGAAGTTTCCTCATGTTCAGATTCTTAGGTATGGGTTGACGATTCTAGATTGTAGGTTTCGTCTGTGGAAGCCATTAGAGAAGTAAGAAAAATCGGAAAACTTGAAGACGGCCGGAAAAGAGTTGCAGAGGTGAAAAATCACCGGAAAAACAGGAAAAGTGATAAAACAATGAAGAAGGAGAAGATTTGGTTGGTGGAGATGCTCAAAACAGAGGCTAAAAGCGATGAAACCAACGAAAAGTGGGAAAGGGGCTGAATCCGGTGGTGGAAATCGAAAATGGCGGCAGTTAGGGTTTGGTGGTTTAGAGCTTTGGAAAGTCTAGAGGAGAGACAAAAGAACTTAATTATTTTGATAAGATGGGATAGATCGGTGAGAGAAGAAAGAATTTATAGGTGGGAAAGGAGAACTGGCTTAGCAAGTCATCAGGTTAAAAGGTATAGTGAGATTCACGGCATGACTCGAACGTGGCGAAAGTACGATAGAGTGGAGAACATGGGTAGGCATTTTCAACGAACTGGTATTTTCACCTTCAGCGACTAAAGATCTTGAAGATGAAAGAGGAAAAATGTAGGTGTAGAAAATGCATTTACCCTATAAAGCATCCTAGAAATGAAGTTGTATAAAAGGATTTATCTCTGAGAAGTATAGAATCATCAGCGAAAGTCCTTTGCAGACAAGAGATCAACGTATGTACATTCAAGACCATATCAGTGAACCTTATGAGAAGAAGAGAAGCGCGAACCAAGGACAACGAGAAGAGACACGTCACCAACAGTAGCTGGGAAAGTAGTGGAGCATTAATGAAGGATCATAACGGTAGACACTCAGTGGAAATCGCGTCAGCAATCCTTATCCAGAACATAGTTAGTTCGCTGATCAGTTGTAATAGCTAGTAAGATCGCCGATCCTCGTGGTCGGCGAATAATGACAAGTGATGTCAGAGAATGTATTATTTGTATTAGTTGTAACCCATTACCGCAAACGTCCATATAAGGTGAGAGACCCCTTCTGAGAAAGGGGTTGAGTGAATTTTGGGTCTGGTCTACAGAGAGATAAAGTTAGAGTTTCCTTCTTACTCTCCTTAGCCCAGTATCTGTGTGAGGAATTCTTGTATTACTAAGTGAGATTAACTTTGTGAAGGTGAGTGATGTAACTATCTAAGTCGATGAGATATACTTGGGAGATTATACTTAGTATGCTGATGAGTTTATCTTTGGTATCTCTGAACTCTATTTACCTTTGATATACCTTTGTTTGTACCCCTAGTATTTTGGCACCTTTTATTGGCTAAGTAGAGCAATAAAGGCACCCAAATACTATGTTTTGCTAGGCAGCCTAGATACAGGTGCAGAGCATGACAGCCTTGATACAGGTGCCCAAACACTAAGACTTTGATAGGCAGGTGCAGAACAAGTCTACAAGAAGAGCAAGTAGAACAATCTGCGTCGTCAGCAGCCCCTAGATGCCATGTCAGCAAGTTGGGCCACGTAGGCACATGCCATGTCAGCAAATATGTGTCCATTCGAATGCCACGGAAGCACTAGGTGACACATGGCAGGTCAGCATGGCAGCACAGTCAGTGACATGATGTGTTGACACGTGGCTGAATGCTAAGGAGCCACGTGGCGGAACAGTACAGGGACACGTGTGATCACTGAAGAGTGACACGTGGTGGAGTTCTACAGGACGCGTGGCACCAGCGGCCAAAGCCGGCGGCCCATCTCTGCCCGACATGTGGGCCTTCCGCAGACGAACACGTGTCCTGGCTTTACGGTGACACGTGGCTTCTCTCCCAGCGTGACATGTGGTTTTGCTGAGCTTCTGAAACAAACTAAAAGAACTCCTTTTAGGGTTCAGATGATGTGGTACATGCATGAAGATTTTTTGAGAATGGTGAGTCACTCTTGGTTAGTGAGAATTAAGGGTAACTACGTATTTGTTTTCATGTCCAAGCTTAAAAGATTAAAAGAAGACATGAAGAAATGGAATTGGGAAATATTTGGAGATGTGAATGAAATCTTAAAAAGGCTAGTGAGATTTTGGTTACTGCCCAACAATTGTCTGATGCAGATCCATTCAATGAAGTCAAAGCTGAAGACTTCAATGCAGCAAAGTTGAAGGTGAAAGAAGCTAGACTCCAAATTGCTACTATGCTGAAAGAGAAATCGAGAATCAGCTGGTTGACTGAGTGGGATAGTAACACGGTGTTTACAGATGAGGAGCATTTAAAGCAGCACACCATTGACTATTACAAAGCCAAGATTAATGGTGTTTCAGGTGAAGTCAATGATGACCTCTTTAATATTAATCATGAGAAGATCTCTCTGTCTGAATCTGAGGCTATGGACGTTATGCCTGAGGAAAATGAGATCAAAAAAGCAGTCTATGATCTTGGAGCTGATAGTGCTCCCGGTCCCGATGGGTTTCCAGGCAATTTTTATCGTCATTGCTGGGAAATTATCCGGGAAGATTTAGTGAAAGATGTTCAAGCAAGTTGGAGGAGTTGCTACATACCAAATGGGGTCAATTATAGTTTCTTGGTTTTATTGCCAAAAGAGAATGGTGCTAACACTCTAAAAAACTACAGGCCAATTGCTTTAAGCAATTTTTTCTTCAAGATTCTAACCAAGATCACCGCCACCAGACTTGGGTCAGTACTTGGAAAATTGGTTTCTGAAGAACAAACATCATTCTTAAAGGGGAGAAACATCCACGAAAACATTGCCTTAGCTTCGGAGCTCATTCAGGAGTTGGAAATTCCAAGAAAATACGACAATGTTGGATTGAAACTCGACATCATGCAAGCCTTTGACACTGTCAGCTGGAAGTTTTTGTTTGAGGTTTTTAAAAGATATGGCTTCTCACAAGATTGGTGTGATTGGCTGGAAAGTATTTTCAAATCAGCAAGCATATCAATTCTATTCAATGGTACTCCTGCTGGTTTCTTCAACATCACTAGGGGTTTACGTCAGGGAGATCCGCTATCTCCACTGATTTTTGTGCTCATAGAAGACATTCTTAGTAGAAACATTAAGAAACTCTTTGAGAATGGAGATATGAGCATATGAGTGTCAAAAAAGATGTTGCTCCAACTCATCTTTTCTCTGCGGATGGCATACTTATCTTTTGCAAAGGAAATGATGAGAGTTTACATAATTTACTAACTTTGCTTGATTTGTATGCAGCTTCCTCTGGCCAAGTGGTGAGCAGACCAAAAAGTAAAATCTACTTTGGTGGAGCTGACGATGATAGAAGAGATCACATTTTGGAGATTCTGGGCATGGAGTTGGCCTGCTATCCTGACAGATATCTTGGAGTGCAGCTCTTACCTGGCAGTGGAAAGTATGATCATGTTAAGCATGTAGTTGATAAGATTCAAGCTCAACTAAATGCTTGGGTGGGCATGCTTCTTTCTTTTGTTGCAAGAATTATACTGATTAAATCAGTCATTCTAAGCTATCCCATTCATGTTATGGCAGTGTATAAGTGGCCTAATGAGTTTATTGAAGCAATTGAAACAGCAATAGCTAACTTCCTATGGTCTGGAGACCCTACAGTCCCAAAGAAGTTTGTAGTGGCTTTCGACAAGTTGTGCTGTCCTTATGAAGAAGGGGGTTTAGGATTCATTAGCCTAAGAACCATGAATCAAGCTCTCCTAATGAAGTTATGGTGGAACATTCGACATTCTGACAGAATCTGGGCACGTTTTCTACGTGCAAAATACCTAAAAGTGAATGGTGATGTTCAGACTTCTCACTTCAAATCTTCTATTTTTCCAGGTATTAAATGGGTTCACAAAAAGGTTGATGCCAATACGGCTACAATCATTGGTGATGGCAGAAACACTTCTCTTCTGTTTGATCTTTGGTGTTCAGATAAATGTACTGCAGAGCTCAGTGGGATTTCTCCTTATGATAGAGCTCTTCTAAACTGCAAGGTTAGTAAAATTATTGTTGATGGTAAGTGGTCAATCCCTGAAGGCCTGAGAATGTTGATGGTTACTGTGGGAAATTATCCAACTGCTCTGCATAATCCAACTGGTGGAAGGGATGTCAATTCTGCTAGAGAGTTTATCAGGAAAAAATGGCCAATACTGAGAGAAGCTAAACTGTTATGGAGAAAGGGTGTACATCCAGCTCTTGCAGCTCAAAATTGGAAATTCTTTAGACCTCAATGATGTGCTACAAGAGCAGTTGTTGTATCTAGGTTTGGTATTGATGATGATGATGTGATTTGCAGGATGTGTAATGCAGGAATTGATTCTCTCAAACATATTTTATGGAACTGTAGGGTTGCACAAGAGCTATGGAAGTGGATATGCAATTTGTTTAAGCTCCAGCTTATGACTTGGTGGAATCTTACAGCAATGCTACTAATAGAGCTCTACTTATCAAAAGACTTTGGCTGGTTGCTAACATGTCTATAAAGAATGAGATGTGGAGAATGAGGAACAGTCTGTGGTATGGGCGAAAGCTATTATGATACATCAGACGAAGCAATAAACCTATCTCCACCGAAGAACGTGGAGCACGAAGGAGACATAACAACTATGGCGCCCTTGGTGGTGACGTTGGTGATACATGAACGGAGCACCATGAAGGTGCTCATCGACGAAGGAAACACACATAATGTCCTGTTTTACGAACAGTTTCTACAAATGGGGCTCAAAGACGAATATATGGGCCCCACCATGACGTATATCCATGATGCTTATGGAACGACGATGGCGACTAAATGAGAAATAAAATTACAGGTCGAAATTGGGCCTGCGAAAACCCAAACAAAGTTTACTGTTATTGATTCACCTACCCCATACCATGCAATATTTGGGGGAAGGGTGGATCCGTGAAATTGGTGGAGAAGTGTCGAAGTGTCGACAAAACATGAAATTCTCAACGGTGTATGGAGAAATGCACAATATGGAAGGAAACCTTGTTTTAATGCAGGAAACAAAAAGGAGTCTCTGAAGAGTAGAAAGATCCGGCAGCACGAAGAACAAAGACGGAGAGATTAAAATCACGGCAAAGGAAAGTTGCATGGATACAAAGGCGGCAGCAAGTTTCAGACGATCGGACTACTATAATAGACATTTTTAGGGGAATCTCCAACAATAGACATTTTTAGGGGTGATTGCAACACCATACAAAGAAAATAGCAAAAAGCGCAACAGAACAATTGCCATGATAGGAGCATACCTGATGTACACAGGTCATCTCTAGGATCCTCATTAATATGTATGAGGCGAAAAGTAAGAATCCCGATGATAGAGATACTCGAACGTCGTAAACTGCGGGAAAGCCTATTTCCCGGACTGCTATCCTAGATTCCCTCTGGCCAAGGGTGTCGAAAGGTAGGGCCAGTCCAAGAAAACATGGGTAAACACACTTACCTGAGGGGAGTAAAATCTTATCAATTTTGGGGGTAGACACACTGTTAGGGCATTGTCCGGTAAACCCACTAGCATTGGTATGTTAAGCTGGTTGTCAGTTTTAGGTGTCAAAACACAATTCTTGATTTAGCCTACCAGAGTTTAGATTTCGGAATTGGGATATGGACTAAGTAGTAGAGACCTTGAAGACGAAGACTGTGAAGATAAAGAAGACATCAATTATTATTCATCGACAAAAGGTTAGTAGGAGTTATGACTTTTATGTAAATTCTTCTATTCTACTTACTCTATCTTTCGAAATAGTCGGCTACTTTAGTAGTGATACTAATAGCGATTGAGATCGTGTTCTTGTGTACATGACCATGAGTTATGTTGGTATTTGTTCCCACGAATACTAAGTTTACAAGAATGCATGAGATATATTCGATACCATTTGTCCATTGCAATGGTTTGCTTGCAAATCACTTGTTGGATATGGGTGAATCTAAAGGAGTACTCTTGAGCAAGAGTCCAGTGGATTATAGCTGAGGGCGTATAATACGTCTAAGTACTGGACCAGCCCAGAACTTCCAGTGGATCCAAGTTAAACCTAATTTGAATGACGACGGTTCCCGAACCGTTCGTGAACAGTGCCTTAAGAAAAACTCCTGAGTCCAAAGTATCAATTTGTACGCGTACCTTACGTGAACCTCAGATTCGATGCTTTTGGCAGTGTTTCAGATGGACGGTTTGCGAACCGTCCCAAGTGAATATTCTCTGGGATTTTCACACGGGTTAAACTCTGACTCCTTTATCTCTTGGTTGGACTTGGTTATCACGAAATATCTTCTGTGGTCCATCTAACGGTTCTCAATGTGTCAATAAGATAAAGATTATCTCTGGTCTGTTGGATATCTATCTTGAAGTGTTTATGAGCTAATAAAACACTTGGCAGATAAATGTTAAAAGATTTCCAATTGAGATAAATCTCTGTTTACTTGGTTTACAAGTTAGGGTTTCCAAGACTTGTGGAACAAGTAACTAGTTGCTTTATTCCAAAGCAACCTATCTTATTGAGTGTTATAAATAGAGGTGTCTAATGACGAAAACCGCAAGCATCAAGCATACGTGAAGATTCCTTTTGGAAGAGATCGTAAAACTCTTTTCACTTCGGTGAATGCTTGTTGTGGTATAGTCATCCTCTATTAGGTAGCAGTTCCTCTTGGGATTTATCTACGACTATAAAGACTTCTCTTGAGAGTTGGGAAGCACAGGTAGGAGATTGAGACCTTAGTGGTTGAAATCGGAGTAACCTGTAACCTTGGTAACCTGATCACGTTCTTGTCTATTCTACGGTCCTTCTCTTCTGATATAAGGCCATTCAAGAACTGATACGTTACATACGAGGTTTGAAAGGAAGCAACGCACGGCTGCACTCGGTGTTGTAAGACCTAGTTAGCTCCAGTTGTATAAGTTTCTTAAGTGATCTTCGTTTACAACTGAGGTAGAGACAAGTTGGGCATAGTTTACTCGGTTTACTTGTCAGCCCCCGCTTGTAAGTAGATTTACGTATGACCTGGAGAAATCCGAAGGAAGTCGCTTTGTGTATGTCAAACTGATAACGGACAGTTCAAACATACAGTTTATAATTGAGGTTGCAAAGCCGGAATTATTAACACAAGCCTTTAACAGCGGTTAAAGCAACTCCTAGGCTTGTAAAGGACGTCAGGTAGGGGAATCAAGTGCATGACGATCTGTGGGGGATCTAGAGACGTAAGGAGTACGACAGTAGCCAATTTGCTTGGAGGGCTTTAGTTGGTCTCTGCTACATCCCAGACCGAAGTCTTATAGTAGGCTAGTGTTTGTAGATAGTTTGTACTGTGCGATGTTCAATCTGGACGAGGTCCCGAGGTTTTTCTACAGGTTGTAGTTTCCTCGTTAAAAAAATCTCTGGTGTCTTGTGTGCTTTACTTTCCGCATTATATTCTCTGATTATATTCTTAAAGCAAACACAAGAAGTACGTTATTAATAAACCTGATCGTTGTCCTCAATCCATCCATTGGATTTACCAAGACCCTGTCTTGTGTCGGACTGATCCTTTGAGATCCAAACTCAGGTTAACAGATCAAGATATTGATTTTTGAGATCGTCCAGATCTGACCATAAGTCTCACGAGCCCAAACGAAAAGTTGGTTGTATTTCGGTACCCCTGCCTTTTCATTTGGTATCAGAGCCAGTGAACACATTAAGGACGTAACTGTCTGTGTTTATCGCGGCTTGTGAGTCATGGACCAAAGCATTAGAGCTTGTAACGTACCACCAAAGTTTGATGGCACAAACTACCTATGGTGGAAGAATGCAATGAAATCGTTTTTGCAAGCCCGAGATTTCAAAACTTGGGTTTATGTCAAAACATGATATACACCACCAACTATTGAAGTTAATGGTGTATCTGTCCTTAAAGACATAGCGGCTTATGATGACGTGGAAACTCTCGCCGCCAAGCAAAACTATGATGGGCTTAACGTTATCATTCATGCAGTTATACCTGAT
This sequence comes from Papaver nudicaule, assembly GCA_023529015.1. Classification (NCBI taxonomy): domain Eukaryota; kingdom Viridiplantae; phylum Streptophyta; class Magnoliopsida; order Ranunculales; family Papaveraceae; genus Papaver; species Papaver nudicaule. Next base: position 20,263 of record JAJJMA010088360.1, read on the forward strand.
CTTTTCCATCACGTGGCCACATGTGAAACCTCTCACGAGGCTTGGAATAGATTAAGGACCTTGTTCGAAGGAAATGCAGCAGAAAAAGAAGCTAGACTTCAAAACCTCATGCCTGACTGGGAAAACCTTCGAATGCTTGAGGATGATACCTTTGAAGAATTTAACCACAAATTGGCTAAGATAGTGCATGCCTGTCACACCTTAGGAAAAGCTATTCCGGAAAGGGACATTGTGTGTAAAATTCTGAGGTCATTACCCTCAAGGTACAAATCAAAGAAACATGCCATCCAAGAATTTCATGGTTTAGACATAACAAGAAGTGACCTTGTTGCTAAACTAAAGATCTTCGATCATGAGCGAAAAGATGAAAAGAAATCTATCGCTTTTGAAGGTGTAAGCACTCCGTGCAACTCCTCTCCACTGAAATTGTCTTGGGCTGATGAGTGTGAAAACCTAGACAATGAAGAAGTGGGCATTGAACTGTCTCTGATTACACAGCAACTGAAAGATCTTCTCAGATCTAGAAGAGACAGGCAATTCGGAAGCAGAAGATCCTTACCAGCATTGAAACCTAATCCTGATCAGGATGAGGATGATCTAGCTGATGTGCAGTGTTTCAAGTGTCGAGGCTTTGGACACAAGAAAGACATATGCCCTAGTAAGGAATATCATAAAAGGGATAATGCTCTCTCCGCTCGATTCGATGATATGCCTGACCAGCATCAATTCGAATTAGATCGCGAAGAAACTGCTTTTATGGCAGGGACTTCAGATGAACGATCAAAACACGATTATTTCAAATATATTTTGATTCATCAGTTGATCAGCAAGAGCGAGGACCTTGTTCAAGAAAACATCAGTTAAAATCTGATCTTGAAAAGGTAGAGAAAACCCTTCTCCTGAAAGATCAAGAACTTGAGAAATTGAGTGATGATCTCTCCTCAACTGTATCTCTAAAGGATAGAGAAATCGATGCCTTAAAAGATGGTCTCCAAAGGCTGTCTGGTAGCTCAGATAAAGTAGCATCAATATTATTTGGTCAAAAAGCCTTGGCAACACCAATGGGTTAGGGTTCAATAATAACACATACACCAAGAACAATACTTTCATAATGGCTGGATCCAGTCCTCCATCTAATGAAAAACACAAAAACTCAGAATAAAAATCCTTCCAAGAATTGCCAGTACTGTGGCAAATCTGGACCTGTCCAAAGAAGGTGTCGGCTTCTTAAGGGAAATAAAAAAGCTGTAAACAAGCTTCAAGCCGATATGGATAAAATGAACAAAGCCCTGAAGCAATTCAAGGGAGCGTTGAAAA
>JAJJMA010088378.1:0-10929 GCA_023529015.1 Papaver nudicaule
CTACATGTGCTTCCCAACTCTCAAGAGAAGTCTTTATAGTCGTAGGGAGTTCCCAGAGGAGCTGCAACCTATAGAGGATGACTATACCACAACAAGCATTCACCGAAGTGAAAAGAGTTTACGCTACCTTCCCTAAGGACCTTCACGTATGCTTGATGCTTGCGGTATTTGTTCGTAGACACCTCTATTTATAGCACTCAATAAGATAGGTTGCTTTGGAATTAAGCAATCAATTACTTGTCCCACAAGTTAAGGAAACCCTAAACTTGCCAACCAAGTAATAGAGATTAATCTCAATTGGAATTCTTTTTAGAATTATCTGCCAAGTGTTTTGTTGGCTCAAAAACACTTCAAGATAGAAATCCAATAGACCAGAGATAATCTTATCTTATTGACTCATTGAGGATCGTTAGATGGAACACAAAAGGTATTTATGTTTTACACAAGTCCATCTAAGAGATAAAGGAGTTTTGGAATTTGACTCAGGGTGAAATTCTAGGAGAATATTCACTAAATCCGACACCAGTAAGATAGCTACCGTCAGGTTCACGTACTGGTACGTGAACAAAATAGCCACCTCGAACTCAGAGAATTTCCGAGTGTCTGGTACGCAAACCGGTTCGTGAACCGTGCGCCTGTCAGATTTCGTCAAATCTGGATTCCACTGGAAGTACTGGGCTGAGCCAGAACTTAGACGTGAGAACGTCCTCAGCTGTGATCCATGGACTCTTTGCTCAAGAGTACTTCTTTAGATTCATCCATATCCAACTAACAGTTTGCAAGCAAACCATTGCAATGGACACATGGTGTCGAATCTATCTCATTCATTCTTGTACTCACAGTAATTTGTGGGATCAAACACTGGTCATGACACAAGGCCACGTTACACAAGAATACGATCTCAATCGCTATTATTACTACTAAAGTAGTCGACTATATTTCGAAAGAATAGAGAAAGTAGAATAGAAGAATATCCATAAAGTCATAACTCCTACTAACCTTTTGTCGATGAAGAATAATTGATGTCTTCTTTGTCTTCACAGTCTTCGTCTTCAAGGTCTCTACTACTTTGTTTATATCCCATTTCCGAAATCTAAACTCTAGTAGGCTAAATCAAGAATTGAGTTTTGACACCCAAAACTAACAACTAGCTTGACATACCAACGCTAGTGGGTTTGACCGGACAATGCCCTAACACAGTCATCATGTTTAGAAATTAAATATGAATCTTGAAAGATTCAAGCATCTACTTCTCGTAATCTCAAATGGTGGACACTAATCCAACTCTTTCTGAAGCATTGAAAACTTGGAAGACAATTTCTGATCAAAAGAACACATCTCAAGCTTCATTCATGCAGCGACCTTATAAATGTGAGTTGGGTTTTAGTTTTGATTCTCATCTCACTTCTCCTAATTACACTTAGTTATTCAAAAATATCAGATAATGTTTCTTATGGTGAAAATTTTGAAATTATTGGTCGAATTAATTCGACAAATTTGAATGAAGAAGAAAATATTAGAAGGGTTATCTCTTACCCACACATCAAGCTAAAAAAGAACATTAAGAAATATGAAAAGAGTCTAATTGGTAAGGTGTTTGCTGAGTATTCGATTTCTAGAGACAAAGCAGAACAAGAAGCTATATATGCCTGGGGTCATGGTCATTTTCAAATTTGATGAGTGGAGGGAATACAATGAGGTTCTTGAAAATTGCCCATGGAACTTCGATGAATATGTTATTGTGCTGAAGGAATGGAATCCTACAATGGATCACAGAGTTATGGACTTCAACACTCAGCAATATTGGTTAGATATCAAGAAGCTTCCGGCGGAATTTCTCAAAGCTGAAGTTGTTAATCTGATTGCAAACATCTTGGGTAGACCTTTAAAGATGGACCCGGAAGATGGAAATCCAATTGACAGAAACTACATCAGAGTACTCATAGAGTTCAACATCAATAATCCAATGCTCACAGGTATTGTATCAGAAAATGTTGTTAAGTTTACTCAGTGGATACCCATATATTTGCATAAACAACCAAGAAAATTGTGTCCGGCCTGCCTTATTGCCAATCATAATGAAGGAGAATGTGATGAGAAAGCCTCTCATGTTCAAATTATAGCCACGTATAGATTTAGTTTCGGTGAAGACTTTGAAGAGGTAATAGATCCTAGAGAGAACAATCCAGAATATGGTATTGGTGAAACCATATACGTCTCTAAAAAAAAGTATCAGAAGGAGAAGAGTCCCTTTTCAAATTTCTGTAGATGGTCAGCATGTTTCTACAATTTATTCTCAACGCAGCTCTAATACTGTAGGGAATATATTGCTCGGTAAAACCCACTAGCGTTGGTATGTCAAGCTAGTTGTCAGTTTTAGATGTCAAAACACAATTCTTGATTTAGCCTACTAGAGTTTAGATTTCGGTATTGGGATATAGACAAAGTAGTATAGACCTTGAAGACAAAGACTAAGATTACCAAGAAGACATCATATATTCTGAAAAAGGAGGGGTACCGAAATATGACCAACTATTCGTTTGGGCTCGTGAGTCTTATGGTTAGGTTTGGACGATCTCAAAAATCAATATCCAAACCTAGATAACCGGAGTTGTGATCTAGGGATCAACTCTACAAAGACGAATCTTTGGAGTAAACTCTACGGTTATGGATAACGTACTTCTTGTGTTTGCTTTTAATTATATGTCAGAGTTTATATAATTGCGGAAAGGAAAAGCACACAAGACACCAAAAAGTTTTTTTTAACGAGGAAACTGCCTTGCAGACTAACCTCGGGACCTCATCCAGATTGAACACCGCCCAGTACAAACTGACTACAAACGCTAGCCTACTATAAGACTTCGGTCTGGGATGTAACAGAGACGTACTCAAGCCCTCCAAGCGAATTGGCTACTGTCGCACTCCTTACGTCTCTAGATCACCCACAGATCGTTACGCACTTGATTCCCCCAGCTGACGTCCTTTACAGGCCTAGGAGTTGCTTTGACCGCTGTCAAAGGCTTGTGTCAGTAATACTGGCTTTGCAACCTAATTGTTGACGTATGATCTAACTGTCCTCTATAAGTTTATCATACACAAGTTGACTTCCTTCGGATTGCTCCAGGTCATACGGAAATCTACTTCACAAATCAGGGTTGACAAGCAAACCGAGTAAGCTATGCCCAATTTGTCTCTACCTCAGTTGTACACGAGGAATCAGTTAAGAAACTTGTACAACCGGAGCTAACTAGGTCTTACAACACCGAGTGCAGCCGTGCGTTGCTACCTTTCAACCCTGTGTGTAACGTATCAGTTCTTGAATAGCCGTATAACAGAAGCGACGGACTATGGAATAGACAAGAACGTGATCAGGTTACCAAGGTTACAGGTTAATCCGATTTTAACCAAATAAGGTCTCAATCTCCTACCTGTGCTTCCCAACTCTCAAGAGAAGTCTTTTATAGTCGTAGGGAGTTCCCAGAGGAGCTTCAACCTATAGAGGATGACTATACCACAACAAGCGTTCACCGAAGTGAAAAGAGTTTACGATCACTTCCCTAAGGACCTTCACGTATGCTTGATGCTTGCGGTATTTGTCCATAGACACCTCTAATTATAACACTCAATAAGATAGGTTGCTTTGGAATAAAGCAATCAATTACTTGTCCCACAAGCCTGGGAAACCCTAAACTTGCCAACCAAGTAATAGAGATTAATCTCAATTGGAATTCTTTAACATTTATCTGCCAAGTGTTTTGTTAGCTCAAAAACACTTATCCAACTAATGATTTGCAAGCAAACCATTCTTGTACTCATAGCATTTGTGGGAACAAATACTAGTCATGACACAAGGCCACGTTAGACAAGAATACGATCTCAGTCGTTATTATCACTACTAAAGTAGTCGACTATATTTCGAAAGAATAGAGAAAGTAGAATAGAAGAATTTCCATAAAGTCATAACTCCTACTAACCTTTTGTCGATGAATAATAATTGATGTTTTCTTTGTCTTCATAGTCTTCGTCTTCAAGGTCTCTACTACTTTGTCTATATCCCAATTCTGAAATCTAAACTCTAGTAGGCTAAATCAAGAATTGAGTTTTGACACCTAAAACTGACAACTAGCTTGACATACCAATGCTAGTGGGTTTGACCGGAAAATGTCCTAACATATTCTTCATCAACAAAAGGTTAGTAGGAGTTGTGACATTATATGGAATTTCTTCTATTCTACTTATACTATCTTTCGAAATAGTCGGCTACTTTGGTAGAGATACTAATAGCGATTGGGATTGTACTCTTGTCTACATAACCATGAGTTATGTTGGTATATTTTCCGACTATATAAGTTACAAGATACATGAGATAGATTCAATACACTTTTCATTACAATATTTGCTTGAAAGTCACATGTAGGAAAATGGATGAATCTAAGGAGTACTCTAAGAGCAGACTCCATGGATTATAGCTCAGGAGTGCTACAACCATGATACTCCTAGCTTGATCCAAAGATGAAGACTTGGTGGCGTTTGGAGGTTCTTCAAAGGTTTCGGTAGGCGTGTACACGATCTCGTTGTTGAAGTGGTTCTGCTTCTTTGAAAAACTCTTGTAACAAGGAGTCCCTGGCGGCCTTCAGGTTTCCATAGAGGCGTTGGTAGTGATGTCGGTGTTGATTGGAGTTCTTAGATCTTCCTCCTTTCGAAGGATCTGTAGCGGATAGTCCCCTGCTGCATGGACGTCTCTGCTTCCATGATGATGAAGCGCTTTGGTAGAGACAGGGGCATATCTGTTGTACCTTATTGGGTAGTGGCAGGTGCCAAGGACGCCAACCTTGGAGGAACTAGTCAAATGTCGAGACGATCTTCCGGAAAGATGGATCAAGACCCAAGTTGAAGTCTTGGCTCCACTCGAAACTCTAACCGCGAAACCCTCACGAGATTCACAAGCCAAAAGAACTCCCTGCTAGTACGAACACCATTGCGACCCACGTCTGGGATGATGAGATGATCCCTACTCAAGTAGAGCCTCAACATGAAGAGAACCACAACTCGGATACGCCGCTAAAGACGATTTGGATAGACTACTCCAAAGCCCAGAGGAGGATATGACGCTACCTGTTCACCAGCACCAACAACCAAACCCACACAAAGTGTAGAGTACCCCTCTCCCCAAGAGGGGAGCATCAACACCACCAAGTGCTTAGACTCAGAAAATTCCCGGAGCCCCCCACTGGCAGAGCCTGCACTTAGTACAACAACCTTGCCCCGCATTAGTACGTGGAGCGAGGCGATGAATGCGTCCTACCGCAAGTGCTTTTTTGTATCAGAATAGGATCCAAGCTCTCGACTAACAATGGTGGAGCTCTCCGAAGTGGTTCTTGTCTATTGATCCCTCCATGAGACTGTAAAAGATCTGCCTCGTCTGCACCAGCGCTACCGGAGAGGGCCAAACCCTAAAGAAGCGAAGAGGCTTGTGATACCAACGGCAACGGCAGCCTGATCATCAAACAGTACAACAACAATTTACCATCCATGAGTGCCATCAGCGAAGGGAGTAAGAGGAAGAGTCCATCTACAAAAGTGACACACCCAAAGCGTACAACTTCAAGCTTGCCTTGAAAACTCCAAGTGACAACATGGTTCGAAGCAGATCACGACAAAGACGCTTGACCAGATATACTCAGGCGTGTATATACAACAGAGACTACGGCGCCAGGAGTCACGACACCACAAGTCACGGCGCCACGAGTCACGACGCCACGAGTCACGGCGCCACGAGAGAAGACGCCGCGAGTCACGGAGCCACAAGTCATGCCGCCACAAGTCACGGTGCTGCAACTACTAGAAAGAGGTAAACCAAGCTTGTAGTACCCAACAAAGGATTTATCAACAAACACTAAAGAGACGGACAACCCCATGATCACTAAGAGAATGACGACGAGACATGGAGACTTCCAGAGTCACCACTGCAGCCAGCCAGGAACTCCAGGGACTCTCAAGACAACCTGAAAAGAAGCGTGTCCAACAATCCAACTCTGCTACTCGGTCGAGAGAAGACCCTGGAGAATCAAGAAGCGGAGATGCGTCTCTATCTCGTCCATACCAACCTCCCTATCCAAAAGACCCCTCTCCCATAGGATGCTCCTCACTGAAAGAAGTTCAGGCTTCAAACTTTCGAAACCGCTAGACGATCAACCACAACCGTCCCTGTCTTGATAGAAAAGATCAGTTAAGGATTGGGGAAGCTCGTGATGACAGGAGACACGTTAACAAATCGGACAACAGAGACATCGACACAAGGTAACTCAAAGGATTCCGAACAAGAAAGCGACTCAAGCACAAGATGCAGATCCGCAACAATGAGAAGAGCAAGAGCAAAAGCCAAGGCCCAGGACGGTTCCCATACTCATTATCTTCAAATAAAGAGAATGCTCTGCTTACTCGAGCCTTTACCATCGCCGCAAGCCCAATACACGAGAATGTTGAAGGAGGCCGGCGAACAACGCGTTTCTGCACAAGGGAAGCCGAGCCCAGCAAAAGACATCGACAAGACATCACAGAACATGGCTGGGGACTCCTCACCACAGCCGTTCTTCACTACACCGAACTCTGTTAGGAGTGTTGACTTAGGCAAAAGTAAGAACAAATTCTCACAAGGAACCAACTAATTCTCTTTGAAAGAAGTCATGACGAAGTTATTGATTTCCTCAATATCCTGATCTTCATTCATGGGCATAGGAATATCAAACTCGAATTCCTTAGTCTCTTTTGTAGAGACTTTATGCACTTCTTTCATAAGCTCTTCTTGTTGACTCACAAGAGCTTGTTGAACAACCATAGTTTTTAGAAACACTTCTCCAAGAGATCTTAATTCTCTCTTTGTTTCTCTGCATTCCTTAAGAATGGATGCAATCCTTTGATTCTTCTGAGAAGGCTTTTCATCCTTGTCAGATTTTGACTTCTTCTTCTTCTTCTTCTTGAACCAGGGTTTATTTCCTTTGTTTTTGGTTGTTTTCAAAGGATCATCTAGTTTCATGGTACCCTTGTCAGTTGAATTAGGATCCTTGCCTTGAAAAGTAATATCAAGGATTTCTACCATGTTGAAAAGTTTAGAATGAAATAAGAATAGACTTCTGATTTCCTTATAAACAGTTCTTTCTAGAATTTTCGAAGAGATAAGGATTACATTAACTGCCAGATACGATAAAGTTTTAACCTAATATCGATCTGAAGCGGCGGGACGGTTCGGGAACCGTGTACGCATAATTTTTGTTCTTTCATTGACATGTCTCTCTTTCAGAGATACCCAGAAACAATTTGAACCTTTCGTTTAGACAATCTGATTCCTGGTGATCATGAGTTCCATGGAGCAAGGATCGAAATTACATTCTTTGTCTAGTGACAATGAAAAGGTGCTTAATTGTGGGTTATCAATTACTTGCAAAATAGATACAGAAAACGAAAAAGACTCTAGGACTTGCCCGACCACATTATGACTTCTCATCCCAAGGGGCAGTGGATGAGATGTCAGTCCTTCTTGCACTTAGTGCGAAGAAGGTAGAGCATGATTATGCTCTTGAAGTGGTATTGAGTCTTTTTCCGAACTAATTAAGTTTGCATTTCTTAGTTCTGGCTCTCTTGAATTTCTCCGCTCCTTGTGTTGCCCTTAAGGAGTTAGAGTGATTTCGATCTTTATTGGATGCTTCAAAGATTCGAATAACATTCATGAGTCTGGCCGCTTTCTGTGGATGACCCAAGTTCATTAGGACCTAATGGGCTTGATACATACTTAGTTGAGTCTATCCAATTGGGCTTGGGTCTAGACATTTTGGGTGTTTAAGAAGTCAAAATGAGTCAGTCAAGGCAGTAAGACTATGAGTCAAGATAAGCTTTAGGATAAAGGAATGGCATTTTTGTAATTAAGAGACTGTGGGACACATGTCAGGATAATAGGAGAGAGAGATCCCTATAAATATCAAGAGGATGGTATTTGGAAAAGGGATCTCTCACAATTTTTGGTTCTCTTTCTCTCTCTCTTTCTCTCTCTCTCTCTCATGAAATGGGGACTGTTGTGGTTAGAAGTTGTCCAAAGATTTTACCCATTCACATTTGGCGACCACAGACGGAGACTACTCTCTAGCCCAGCAGTCCTCGCCCATCACACTTCAGCCCATAACTCACCGTCCTCTCAATTACACTCTTTCATTGCTATTCTACACGCGCGCTTTAATGTCAAGCAACGCCGACGCCATTTCGCTCTCGCCTTCAGACTGCACCATATTGCACCAGCGCTGCCATTAACCACCAACCAACATCAGCACCCTTCCCTACCAATCCGCGTCTATCAAGCAGAGATGAGCATAGGCGCTTTCAACTCGAGCACCACTTTCGATGAACTCATTCATTTTTTACACATTTTCTGCTTTCAACGCACTACCTCCCCACTTTCTTCTTCACCTGTCATTTTCTCATTATTATTAACAATATCCCTCGGCGCCTTTTCTCTCCGCGTCCATCACTTCCCCAGGCATCTATCTCTCTCACCAGCAACCTTCTCAACAAAATTTCATGGAGGTTCACTCCTGTAACCGCGATAACTTTAATATCTGAATCAACACCCGGATCGAAATCACAAAAGAGATCAAGGTTCTCAAGACAAGATTTACAAGGATTATATCTTCCCCACGGTGTATATCCAGGAAAATGAAAGGAGAAATCGTCGCCAACACCTAAACTCGGTGCCACTCCATCACGCTGGAGCAGAAAGTGTTACGAAACTCCCTGTGACACACCACCACTGAGATTTCTCCTCCGACTCCACCAACACAACTCTCCAATGGGCGAGCCCCACCTGTCCGATGACTCCATCAATACTCGCGCCTGCTACATCTACCCGCGCTTGTCCCTCTCCGCCTTGTTGTCTGCAGAGCTTCCTCTCCTTACGACCGCCATCACCATCAGCAGCCAAGACTCGCTAGAGCCAACAAGATAAGTTCCTGTTTAACATTCCACATACACGCCTATAATCTTTGCAGATACATCTACGTATATATTTACAATGAATCTAATAGGAAATATACCTCAACTATGATTTTCTGTAACATACACTTGGAAATGGAAATTGTTTTAACTTAGAACTACCCTTAAGAATCACGAGACCACTATTTTACACTTGCGAAAAAAAAAAAAAAAAAACGTGAAACGACTTTTGATCTAACAATCAACTAGGGCCGAGACGAGCTTACAAGGCCAGAGTCGACGAGCGTCCTGAGAGCAGGAAGAACAATATATATATATATATAATTTTCTTTACTTTCTTCTTTCCATTTCAGATTTAAGCTTGAAATAAGAAACTAGGGCTCTGCCCCTAACAAAAATAGATTTCAATCTCAAGAATTTTTAACCTCAGATCTACATCCAATAGATTATCCTCTAAAAAAAAAAAAAAAAAAAACCCTCAAGGTTTTCCTTCATATGACCATACCGCAGCTTGGTTTGGGTTACCGGTTTGATTTTACGTTATCTTTAAATTAGAACCAATTCTTGTTTTTCAAAAATTAACCCTGGATGTTGGGGATTCTTATTTACAGTCCTCCATGTCAAAGAATGAGAAAAAGTGAGAAGAGCAAGAAGGAAGACAGAAATATCTCGAGAATAAAAGAGAAGGATGAAATATCCATATACGTGTCACTCGCTTACTAACCTCGTCTACCCGTTTAAACAATCCATGAAACATTTACTCCCCTTTGACTGTTATATCACCAACTCGGTCCCACCTCTTCAAAAATAACTCTAACCCCTCAATTCCCAATTTTTGCCCATGACCCCTCCTCAGTTACAACAAAGTACAAACGTTTAACTCGGACCCACTCATATAACCTACTCAAATATAAATTCTATGATAATTATCAAAAAAAAAAAAAATATAAATTCTATAATACATGTGCTATGAAGATCACTCTCACGCGCACATATCCTCTCACGCGCCTACTATCTTCATCCATCTAAAAGCTAAACTTACCTAGCGGGACCCACCACACGAGTACTTGAGTGGAAAGAGCTGACAACACTCATCCCCCCGACAGCTGATCACAAACAACACCATGATAGCCAAGGAAACGCCACAACTTCAAGCGGCATGCACTACAAAGAATGTATACTAGACAAACGCGGGAATGCACACAAAATAAGGAAGCGGCACAATCCCCTAAATACAAGTAATCTCAAACTACCCGTTTCTCTTTTTATATAGTGTATAAATTTGTTCGTAAAACCACCATCGGTATACCCCGCCCAGTGACATGTGTTAGCCACCTCCGCGATAATATGCTTAAACTCATTCAAATATTCTCTTTCTAATATGAAAATTAGAAACTATTATAGTCACATGTTCTGATGTTAAGTTATCAATATTTATTGGTCTGGGGACTTATATATGTCCGATATCGTCTCACTCTATTAAGTATATAATACTGTCAATAAGTTGTAAAATCACCGTGATAGCTAAATACCCGCTTGTGTTTACATTTTCATACCATGAAAATTAGTTAATATGTTTTTATCAAATGCATCAATACTTTACTTGATTATACATCTTTGACTCAACACATTTCATTATTTAGCATCCATAGTGGTTTGAGTACTCGTTTGGTAAATTCTAGCTATGTTATAGAAGGGACGACACTGGTATGTATGAAACCCCTTTAATATGTTTGTCCTGTTTGTAACTCGCCGTGATAGTTAGTTTCATTTATTCCGCTTTGATATTATGTATATAAAGGAGCACATAAAGCGCTTCCTAGTCAATTTAATAATAAAGTTCAGAGGAATGTGCCATACAAGCGTCCTACAACTTCGTCGAAAATTACTCAAATACAACACATTACTGGAACACGCTAGGTGGAACGCCTGATACGCGGCCACCCCAAG
>JAJJMA010088405.1:0-14460 GCA_023529015.1 Papaver nudicaule
GACTATATTTCGAAAGAATAGAGAAAGTAGAATAGAAGAATTTCCATAAAGTCATAACTCCTACTAACCTTTTGTCGATGAAGAATAATTGATGTCTTCTTTGTCTTCACAGTCTTCGTCTTCAAGGTCTCTACTACTTTGTCTATATCCCAATTCCAAAATCTAAACTCTAGTAGGCTAAATCAAGAATTGAGTTTTGACATCTAAAACTGACAACTAGCTTGACATACCAACGCTAGTGGGTTTGACCGGACAATGTCCTAACAGTCTTCAAGCCAGGCCACAGATGCATCAGACAACAACTATACATGCTGGCTGCTGAAGAGGAAGAAGAGTCAGTTTCTGAAGAGGAGATATCTGATGTTACTCCTTTGATACAGGAAGTAACTGAAGAAGAAATTGAAATTTCTGTGCATGCTCTATCAGGTCACATCTCCCACAACACCATTAAGATTCATGGACTTACTAAAGAGAAGAAGAAGTTCACCATCTTGGTTGATAGTGGCGGTACTCACAGCTTTTTAAGTCCTGAAGTAGCTAGAAGAAGCAATTGTTTAGTGGAAGCTACTGCAAACTTTCCAGTGGCTGTTGCTGATGGTAATAAGGTCATGAGTAATGCTAGGTGCCCAAATTTCAGATGGAGTATGCAAGGCCATCAGTTTTCCTTTGACATGAGAATACTGGCTCTAGGAGGATGTGACATGGTTCTGGGAGTTGATTGGATGAGGGAGGTAATTCCCATACAATTTGACTTCAAGAAACTCATTGTAACATTTGAGAAAGGGGGACAACACATCATATTACAAGGTATCTCTGATTCTGCAAAAATTTCCTTAATGACTGGTGAAGCATGTGAGAAGTACTTGAAGAAACATAATCATGGCATTATGGGGCATCTATTTTCTATTAGTGCTACCAATTCTTCATTACCAACCCCTGAAAACATTTCACCTCTCATCCAAAGCTTTGAATCTATTTTCAAAGAACCCACATCCTTGCCTCCAGTGAGGAAGCATGACCACCATATTCCTCTTCAGCCACTCTCTTCTACACCCAATCAAAGGCCATATAGAATTCCTTACATTCAAAAGGAAGTAGTAGAGAAATTAGTGCAGGAAATGTTGGACTCTGGAATCATAAGGCCCAGTCATAGGCCATTCTCTTCACCTATATTGTTAGTCAAGAAGAAGGATGGAAGCTGGAGATTTTGTGTTGACTACAGGAAGCTGAATGACATCACCATCAAAAATAAATATCCCATTCCTGTCATTGATGAGCTTCTAGATGAACTGAATGGAGCTAAAGTGTTCTCAAAGATAGATCTAAGAGCTGGATATCACCAGATTAGAGTCAGCCCCTCTGACATTCACAAGACAGCTTTTAAGACACATCAAGGGCACTATGAGTTCTTAGTGATGCCCTTTGGGCTCACCAATGTTCCAGCCAGTTTCCAGGCTCTTATAATGAAGTTTTTAGACCTTTCCTGAGGAAATTCATCTTAGGTTTTTTTTATGATATACTGGTGTATAGCCCAGATATGAAGACTCATCTCCAACATTTAGAAACAGCTTTGACCATTCTCAAGGAAAATTCTCTTTTTGCTAAGCTCAGCAAATGCTCATTTGGACAACCACAAATTAAGTATTTGGGACATATCATTTCAGGGGAAGGGGTAGCAGCTGATCCAGAAAAGGTTATTTGCATGAAAAATTGGAGAACTCCTGTGACACTCAGAGATCTAAGAGGTCTAGGGTTGACTGGTTATTGCAGGAAATTTGTCAAGCATTATGGGCTGATAGCAAAACCACTGACTTAATTGTTGAAGAAAAATAACTTCAAATGGAGTTCAGAAGCTCAGAAATCTTTTGATCAACTCAAGGAGGCTGTTACAACAACACCAGTTTTGGCTTTGCCTGACTTCAGCAAACCATTTGAGCTAGCTACAGATGCTTATGATACTGGAGTGGGAGCTGTTTTAATGTAAGAGAGGAAGCCAATAGCATTCTTCAGTAAAGGAATGGGAGCTAGATTTCCGGGGTTGTCCACTTATGAGAAGGAGATGATGGATGTGGTCATGGCAGTCACCAAATGGAGAACTTATCTCATGCGAAACAAGTTCATTATCTTCTGACCATCAGAGCATTAAGTATTTCATGGAGCAGAGGATTCATACTGTTTTGCAACAGAAATAGCTATCTAAGCTTTTGGGCTATAACTATGAACTCAGATATAAGAAAGGAACTGATAATAGAGTGGCAGATGCTCTTTCTAGAGTTAACAGAGGTGAAGACACTACTTGTATGGCCCTTTCTCTTTGCCAACCAGCATGGCTTAAGGAAGTACAAGACAGTTATGTAGAGGATGTCACTGCTCAAGAGTGGATACCCTTACTGATGCTGAACCCAGAAGGAGTGGAGAATGTCACTTACCAATTGGGTATACTAAGATACAAAAATAGAATCTATATTGGTGGGAAAGGTGACATGAGACAAAAAGTAATCAATGCTATACACAATTCAGGCATTGGAGGCCACTCTGGCTCTCAGGCAAGCTATCAAAAAGCTAAGTTGTATTTTTTCTGGTCTGGGATGCAACAACAGATACATCAATATGTGCAGGAGTGTGATGTATGTCAATAAAACAAGGGGTTGAAAACACTGCCAGCTGGCCTTCTGCAACCATTGCCCATTCCACAGCAAGCTTGGGAACATATTAGTATGAACTTTATATCTGGATTGCCAAAGTCAGAAGGTAGAGAGATCATTATGGTGGTAGTGGATAGGTTGACCAAATACAACCATTTCATCCCTCTCAGTCATCCATATACTGCAAGCTCAGTGGCCAAGGTATTTCTGGACACTATCTTCAAATTACATGGGTTACCTAAGTCTATAGTGTCAGATAGAGATGATATTTTATTGAGCAATTTCTGGTAAGCTTTGTTTGCTAAACTAAACACACAACTTCACATGAGTACAACATATCACCCTCAGTCTGATGGCCAAACTGAAAGAGTGAATGCTTGTCTGGAGACTTATTTAAGATACATGACTAGTTACAGGCCTAAGTAATGGGTTTCCTGGCTATCTTTATCTAAGTGGTGGTAGAATACTAATTATCATACTAGTCTCAAGCTCACCCCCTTTGAGGCTCTGTATGGATATACACCACCACAGTTTGGAGTTCCATCCTCACAAGCAGGGATTCATGCTTCAGTAGTAGATTATCTGCAGCAAAGGCAGGACATGGGTAGACTTCTCAAAGAGACCTTGGAGTTGGCTCAACACAGAATAAAACAACAAGCTGATAAAAAGAGGTTTGAGAGGCAATTTGAAGTAGGAGACTGGGTGTACCTAAGACTGCAGCCTTACAGACAATCTTCAGTTCAATTGAGGAAGAATTTGAAGCTAACAGCTAAATTCTATGGTCCATACAAGGTGTTAGCTAAAGTGGGAACAGTGGCCTACAAATTGGAACTACCTGCAGGGTCAAGAATTCATTCCACTTTCCATGTCTCACAACTCAAGCCAAAGCTGGGAGCCGGATTACTGCCACAGAAAACTCTGCCTACTACTGACTCAGAAGGTAAACTTAAGGTTCTCCCTCTTCAGGTCTTATCTACTAGAAGAGTCAAGAAGAATAACAAGGAGATAGAACAAGTGTTAGTAATGTGGGAAGGGATGACTCAACAAGATGCTACCTGGGAAGATAGAGATTTCATGGTGAGTCAGTTCAAAGAATTCATCCTTGAGGACAAGGATTCTAAGAAGGGATAGGCATTTGTCATGAATGTAAGGTTGTGGTTAAGGGATAACTTAGGGCTGGCTTTAGCAAGTCGTTGTAACGGTTTCGTGTATAGCCGTTAATCGGTCTGTTTTATCGGTTTGGGTCTGTTACTCGTGCGTGTCGCACATGGCTCTGCTTTACTCTTTCCTTTTAGTTGTTGAGTCTGTATTGTTGAATCTTATCTGAAAAATTTATCCAAAAAGTCTTCTTCTCTATTTGAAGCTCTCAAACTTTTCTTAGGCTCTGGAAACAGAGATTAGGCCTCTCAATTGGGGGGAGTTGCTCTTGATTGATTTGTTCTCGGTCCATTTGTAGTTTTTTCATTACAGATGATCGTTTCCTACGTATCCCAACCCTTCATCTATTGATGCGTATGCATCCTTCGATTTCGCTGGTGAAACTTGGAAGCGTAAATGCCTGTGTGACCAGGGTAAAGCTACTGTTTCTACTTCCGAATAAGTACTTTCCATTTTTCCTGTTGAGTTGTTGACTTATCCTTCATTGCTTGCTTATTATCTTCATTTCTTTAGGTTGTGGCTCTTCCTCGTAAAACTCGATCCCGGACTCTGTGTTCTACATCTTCTACTGGCGTTTTTTCTACTTCTGGTGACTTTTTTCATCACTTTGTTACTTCTGTTGTTGGTGCTGCGGACGCTGCTGCTGATACTGCTTCCCTTGCTGCGGATGCTGCTAAGTATATTGCTGAACTAGAGGATAGGCTGCGTCATGAAGAAGCATCAGTTTAATGCAGCCATTTCCAAATAATTCAGGTACATTCTGAATAATTGCTCTGACTATTCTTCCATCTGTGAAGACCTCTGGTACTTCTTGATTCCTGACGATGGCTCTGCGGAGGGTGTTGCTACAACTGGTGACACTGTGGGGGATTCAGAGGAAACAAAATGATTAGTTTATGCTTAGTAGGATATATTCTCCTTTTTTGGTGCTCCTGTATATGCATGTGTATGGATGAATGTGATGTGTACTGATGAACAATTATGATGCATGTTGACAAACGATTATTATGCATATGTATGAACAATTATTATGTGAATACGTGCAAAACAGAATGCGATATAAAGCATGTTATATGCGCATAGTGTGTTATTTCTATGTTACGCTACGTGATTTTTCCTAACTACGTGAACCACTTAAACTTCGTAGGGGTTTAATGTTTATTTGTGAACCTTTCATATCAATGACCGTGTCCAGTCAATTACTATAGAGCATATTTAAGACAGTCGACAGTCATTGCCATTTTCCACCCTGGGTGGGCTTTCATTTATTTGCACCTATCCCCCGTCATACCAGATCTCTTTTCTTCTCACCGTAGTGGGCCATTAAGGATAGTCGACAATTATTATGCCTCTTTGCCATTCATCGGACCTTAATCCAGCTCTTATTAATCGAGTATTGGGTTCGATATCTTAACTTGCTGCATCAATTTATTCCGCTAATTTTGCGAATTCAATTGACCTTAAAGGGTTTTATTTATTGTTGATGGTGCCTTGTGCACTGTAAACCAATTTGTACATTTTCTTATTATTAAAAAATTGTAATTTCGCTTGGCTACTTTGATTCATTTTCTCCGAGCTGCTCCGCTTCTCCACTTTAGTAGATGGCGTTGGGCCATGGGTACTCCGTTGACAGCTCCAATATCCTACATTGTTGCGCATCCTGTACTCCTCGAGCCTAATGCTCATATCCCTATTGATTGATTCGTGAACGTGCATAGAATTGCATCTCCTTGTTGCTGTCTGATATCCTTTGATCTCCATTAACCCTGTTGGTGTAGGGAATTAGATGCTTTGGTGAAGCGTTAATGGTAATGCTCTCATCTGATGTATCATCTTTATTCCTAAGATTGTTGTGTACGGCGACTCTGTGTTGACTACGCTAAAAGTGAGGGTACCGAAATAGACCATCAACTTTTCGTGGTTCGTGAATCAATGGTAAGATGTGAATGATCTCAAAAATCAATATCCAAATATGTGGAACCTGAGTTGAGTCACAAATGACTAATTCCTACATAGACAAGTCTTTGTAAATCTTTATTCATGATTGGGAATTAACTACAGGTTAATAACATACAACTCGTATTGCTTTAATTATACAATCAGAGATACAATGCGGAAGGGAAAGCACACACGACCAGGAGTTTTGTTAACGAGGAAACCGCAATCCATTAGAAAACCTCCGGGACCTAGTCCAGTTTGAACACCGCACAGTATTAAGTTGTTTACAAACACTGGCTTACAATCAGACTTCGGACTGGGATGTAGAAGAGACTGATTCTAGACCTCCAAGCGAATCAGCTATTGTCGCACTCCTTGCATCTCTTGGATCTCGCAAGACCCTAGATGCACTTGATTCCCCTAGTGATCACCAAAAACGTCGTAACCACCAGAAGTGGCATTAACCGCTGCTAAAGGATTTTTTTACTCAATCAGTCTTTCAACGGTGAATACGATAAAGAAAAAATTTCCCTTTAGATGAATCAAGGTATTGAAAAACTTGTTATTGAGGAACCGTACACAAGATCAGGTATCAAAAGCAGACAATTAGGATGTACACGATTCATGTCCTAATTGTATTATTTACAAGAACAACTTGAGAACCGATATCTTGTAGAATCTCTAACCTATGTGTCAAAAGCAGATATACAATATAGATTGCGTATATCAAATCTAGGGTTTACAACCTATAATCCTTGAATTGCCTTATTGCCGAAGAGAAGGACCATAGACAAGGATTATAATGGTTTACCTAGATACAAGTTCCAAACTATTTAAAAGAGGAAGATAGTTAATGTAGTTGCTGAAATACCAAACAACACACCCAAATAATTAAAACACAAGTAAAGGAAGACAATATGGATAATACTCTCTTTTTTATTATATGAATGGTTTCGTATCCCACTCTAAGGGTAAAGGGTATCATGTTTATAGGGATCATTGAGGACAACCCCTCAATGATCCAATAACACTCAACTAACACATTATCTGTGTTAATGCATAAATATCGCTGATCCGACAAACCTCGACCAGAAGCAAGAAGGCCAAGCAGATAAGGTGAAGCGAAGTATGAGATCATCCCGAAGTATGCTACCGCGGTAACCAAAAGAATAAGGGAAGACACCACCGACTCAAAACACCTTCCAAGAAGTCACATCGACACTTTATAGGGCTACAGAAGGCTAGGGGAACGCGTCAATACACGACTGGATCAAACAACGGTATAAAGCAGCTTAAATGGATAAGAATTAGGACATCGATAACATCAAGGGATTCGCATACCAAAGATATATATCAACCGGGAGGTGTCAACACATGACTGCATGATATGGGCGGTGTGCAGAAACCAGCTGTCGCGAAAGACCATCAAGCAACAGAAGAAACAAAGGATAGCAAAGAGGAGTCATTTCCCATATTCACTATAAATACCCCTTCTCACCATTGGAGGAGGGGGTCGACGAGATTACAAGGGGAGATACTATAGTCAAAATACCTTCTGGAATCAGAAGATTAGATTACTTAGTGTCGCCCCCACATTGTATTGAATCGAGCTAGATAATCTGTTAGAGCATGGCTCGTTCAACCTCACTAAGTGTTGGTATGTCAAGATTAGTTGTCAACTTTAGTGATCAAAACTTGACCGCTAAACAACACACAATTAGGTGAAGTCATGTGAGAGAGTTAGATTTAGGTTGTGGAAGATTTTGGTAGGATTTAGAATAACTGATTAAAGTTTTGAAGAAAGATTGAAGATCAAACGAAGACATCCGGCTTCATCAATCAACAAGTTAGTGAATCTAAATAACGCGATTCCATTATCTTTTACACTTATGCTGCAAAAGACATAAACATAACTCTCAGCTTGAGCTTTACGTTATGACTTGATCACTGGTGATCAGTGTGTCTTATGATAACTCCGCTTTACCACTTGTGGTATTAGTTTTGTAGTTATGACGTTCCAATATTGCTTAGAGCTTTCTTTTCTTCTCTGTCTCTAAGTTAATATAAAGGTTTTTCCTAAAACCTTTTCGAGTTGGTATAACAATGTGATGTTATCTCGGTAGTACTACGAGATCTGATCCATCACAGTATTGTGTCTCTTCTTACCTAGTCTGGCTCTGTCAGATTGATTGCGTATATTTATATGAGCCAATGTAAGAGAGATTGTGGCTCACACTGATGTTGCGTAGACTCGAAATACTGTTGTTTCTGAGATTCGAATATGAGGTCGTGGTTTGGCTCTGAACCTTGATTTTATGAATCATTCATTTGATTCTGTATATGAACATCTTGTATGCCATATCTCACTTCTGGATTCCGAAACCATATTTGTGTATCTCAACTTATGAATTTTCAATGTTCGAAACCTCAATGTATGTTTTGGTAAAACTGACGTTGATTTCGAAACCATGATATGGTTTTCGTATTCATAAGTTATTGGTACGAAACGTAAACATTGTGACCAATGAGATATAACAGATTCAAAACTATGTTTGTGTGGGTGACAATGACTTGAGAATCGAGGCCAATGTGTCTTTACCATGTGAGTTCTAAAAGGTCGAAAAGACCCTGGGGTTTCCTAAAGGTTAATGTCAACCGGGAAATATATTCATGTGCGTCGAGATAAAAAGGTGTGATGCTGAAACGGTTCTCGACCACATGGACTCTCAAGTTAGACACCAAACATTTGTGAAGAATTTAATATGTGTTTCTTGTTTCGAAACCTTAACCAAGGTTTTGTTAAACAGAATCTAGATTTCGAAACCAAGCTTTAGGTTTCGCTATATGGAAACTTGATTTGGGAACCTTAAACAAGTTTCGGTCATATAATGAACTTTAGGTTCCGAAACCTTAATTTGGTTTTTGCCAAAACTGACGTACGTTTCGGAACCTTAATATGGTTGACTCAGAATGCGTATTTTCGAAGTTCAAACTCTATCTTTTTGATTTGTGCTTCAACGAATTAGTGAGTTTGATATTCTCTGTTTGAAGTTTGAATTCGTTCATCTTCAATGTACAACTAAGTGAGTTTGAGTCATCATCTGAAAAATGGTTAGTCGCTCTAGTTAGTGGACACATGATTACGGATCAATACTGTACATGATTAAATCTTCGTATGCTTTACTACTTGATCAAATATTCATTTGATGTACTGATTTGAATTCTTCGATATCATTAACGTGACATCTATATTGGAATCGAGAATTCAGGAGATTTAACATTTTGCTAGTTACTCGTGGAATCTCGCACCGTACTTCCAATGGTATATCTATTTGCGTGATTCGGAACGTCTGAACCAATGTGTTCACTTAAGCTTGACACACAAGGCTTTGTCCACGTTTGTTATGATGCGTTTATGTGGAACGTTGAACCACGTTGGACCAGATCCCACTTCCACCTAGGTTCGTCTGGTTAGCCCAACAATACCAAGGAAGTAATGTCGACATTATTAAAGCTGGTGACGACATTTGGAAGTAATAATATCTAAGGAGATTTTCGAAACTAAGGACACGTTTTCGAATTGAGATCTTTCCCAGGGATCATATTTGGTAAGCACCATATTTCGAATTAAAAAGAAATATCCAAATATACCTTAAGATATTATTTGCTTTGACTGCTCTTGGCTAAACATGTTTCGAAAATATATTTTCTTTATGGAATATATTTTTCTTAAATGTAAAATGCAAGAGTATTAGTTCTCATTAAAAGCTATGAGACTAAATGGGGAATTTCGGAACTATTATGTAAATGTGCTTTGTGGAATTTCCGAAATTAACTTTGCCTCATCTCAAAGCTAAAGCCTTAGTCAATATAAATAGGAGTGGTATCTCTCCAGAAAGCTTTATCCCTCTAACCAAGCTCTTCTTCGGAATTGTTAGCTTGTGTTGCCGCTTTTATTTTCAGTTACCTTTGAGCTTTTGCTCTCGGGCTAGAATTGCATGAAAGTCTTCTCTTGGGATCGAGAAGCCTAGAAGTACCTCTTACGGAAACTAGTTTATGTTTACTAGTCTTCTTTCTATTGTACTTGTGTTCTGTTCTATCACGTCTATCAAACCTAACGATCTTGTTTATTCTAAGGTCCTTCTCTTATGATATAAGGCCACTCAAGATCGTTGTGATTAGAACATACTCTTTATCTATTAACCTGGATTTGTCAGCAAGCCGCTTTCGGTTTATGTGCCTAAATTATAGATATTGAGTGGAATCAAGATCGATGTTATTAGATTTGTTCTTTGCAGGTACATCGTTCTTCACGGTCATATCATATCGTACTTGTTATAGCTATCTGCCTGATTCCAACTGGGACGACAAGGTTGCTCTTTCGGGAGTTTAGGTTTTGAAACCTTGATCAATATCTCGAGGTATTTATTGCCTAAGTAAACTTAATAACCTCGCTCTTAGTGTGAAAAGACTTCAGTGAAATATCTGTTAGTTACCAAGGATATCATCTAGCGATCTGACCTGTTGCTATTTGGTTGTTGTCCATAAGATTGTAATCGTCCGATTGAAGGTCGGGTAGCGATTGTCCTTGCGACGGGCTGTGAGGCAACTCTTGCGTAAGACAGTAACGGGCGTCTGTTTACGTAGAGGAGTACATGTGCGTGACCACCTTGATGTGGTTGGAGGCGTAGGAATACTGAGGGGAAATCTTTGTAACTAATAGTCGTATTAGGGTCATATGCACCAGCTAGTCCGAAGTCTGAGAGTAGGTGTGTTGGCGGCTTAATTCTTAAAAGTATTCAACACTGGACTAGGTCCCGGGGTTTTTCTACGAGTTTGTAGTTTCCTCGTTAACAAAATCTTGTGTGTACTTTACTTTACTTCCGCATTATATTTGAGTCATCTTATATAATTAAAGTATCGTACTTGGTTGGTTGACATAGTCTTTCGGATTCTTGTATTGACTCCCTTGTGTGAATCAATCAGATCTGAAAGAGATCTTGTTCTTGAGTTCTTGATTATAGGAACCAGTCAAGGTTTGACTTATAGGTGGACTAAAATAAAAGATTGGTTGTGTACTCGGTACCCTCGTCTTTTCATAATCATCAAAAGGATCTTTACTGTTATGATATGAATATGTATGATGAATATGATTTAATGATGTGGAGATGAAGCACTTTGTTGTGGATCCACCTTGCTTAGTTCACTTTTAGCATTATCCTCCATCTTGGAGTTTCTGATGAGTCCTAAAGATCGTTGTTCCATTCATTGGGTACGAACAGGGACGAGGATCCTAGATAATGCTTAGTTAATAACCCTCATTAATCTTAAAACTTTATGTAAGTATGATATGGGAAAATTAGTATCAACAGTTTGGCGCTAGAAACAGGGACCGGTGTCCCTGGAAAATTCCAGCAACGTGGTTTTCAATACTTGTTTTGATTCTACTCATTTTCAATCAGTATTTTTTTTTGTTTTACAAAGATTTTCCAGTTACTTCACTAAAGAATTTGTGTTGGAAAATTAGGTATAAGGTAACAAATAACCATCTTAATATTAGATAGACTAAACCGAAGTTTTTACTAATTAGGATCTTTGTATTTTCTAGTGTTTTGGTTCCATTGTCGGGGCAGTTTTCCCACGAGCATTCCATTCATCTGCATTATTTTCCGCCTTTATATTCTCTAGAAAAGCAAAATAGAAGTCGCGGTACAAAAAACTCAGATTTGAGAAGACAGGGAGCCAAAACGCTGCCTATACTCGAAGAACGCCAGAATCCACTTAAGCGATCTTTACCCGAAGAACGCCTAGGAGATCAAAGCTTGTAGCAAACAAAGATCTTGGCCAAGCCTAATCTCCATTACACAATTCCCACCCTGTGCGGATTCGACGGTCATACGACCATATGTACATTTGGGGAACACCTACATCGGCAAACCCAGCAATACCGGGCCCCAAAACATGTTTAACTAGCTCTCAGGGCGCAAAAAATGTGTCACTAACAACAAGCACGTAAAAAGCTACGAGGCAATTTTCTCTTTTATATACTTCAGGTGGGGAAGAACACTGTAAGCTCCAAAAGACGATAAAGCAGGACAAAACCTAGAAGACTGACGAGCCGGCACTTTGGAGACTAGCCAGGATTCCCTCGCAACACGAAGATAGTGAAGCAACTGCGGAAAACACCAGAGAGGCGCCATACTACATTTAGAGGGAAGCCGCGCTGAGGATGATAAAGAACGTGGGTGAAGTAGCTACGAAGCAAAGAAAACCGGAATACGCTTGCCTACTTGCGACGAACGAAGTAACCCGAGAACAGCCGAAGCAGATAAGTGAAGACGGAGAAACAAGCATGACCGATGTTAATCAAAGAATCATAAGTTAACAATCAACTTTGGCATTGAAGCGACAGAACCAAGAAAGCATCCTGAATATATTAAACTACGAAGGCGGGGAGACAGACGAAGATAACGAGGAAAGCCCACGAAGTAGCACGAAGGAGGTTCAAAAGGAAGAACTGCGAACCGAGGAGCTGGAGACACGATGTTATAAGTACGATCTGAAATGAGCCACTCTACTGATAATGGAACTAAGAACCAACACGCGCACTCAGGAAGGAGAACTGCGGATAATCCAGAGGAAGGACAGCGAAAAGGACCACGAAAGTGAAACTTCCCAGACGACGAGTAACGGAGAATGCTAGGCCAGAACAAAAAAGTGCGTCGCGGAAAGTCATCAATTAGAGAAGAGACTCAGGCAGAGAAAAACCCCGTCTGATAGCAGAAGTATGGGAAAATATCAAGAGATGCTATATTCAGATCTGATTCTACAATCGTCAGAGATACTGAGAAGGGAAGAAGGTTGGAAGGATTTCATTTACCCGACTACCAGGGGAAAACAGAGAAAATAAACAAGCAACCACAAAGATTATTGCGAATATCACCAAACACGGGGGCACACCACCTATAATTGCAAGCACCTTCGGAATACGATATAAAGATACATAGGTCGAGGAGAATTCAGCCAGTACATCTCATCCGCACCAAAGCCCGAAGAACAACAAAGAAACGACGACAACTCCCAAGAAAATAGCAAAAGCGAAGTATATCTATCTAAACCAAGAAGCGAGGAGGCAAGGGAGGGTCAGCAGGTACAGGTGAACAACG
This sequence comes from Papaver nudicaule, assembly GCA_023529015.1. NCBI lineage: Eukaryota > Viridiplantae > Streptophyta > Magnoliopsida > Ranunculales > Papaveraceae > Papaver > Papaver nudicaule. Next base: position 12,908 of record JAJJMA010088405.1, read on the forward strand.
GGCCCTTGATCATCACCCTGCCAATCCACGGGATGAATACTACGAAAGTGTTAGTTAACGAAGGAATCACCTATAATATCTTATTCTACAAGTGGTTCCTACAGATGGGGTTTCGAGATGAATAACTAGATTACCCAACAACGATCATCCACGATTCATGTGGAACAATCACAACACCTAAGGGCGAAATCATATTACAAGTGGACATAGGTCCAGTGACAACCTTCACAAAATTTTGCATTGTCAGAACAACATCACCATATCAAGCGGTATTGGGGAAAACATGGATTCAGGAGTTGGGGGTAGAAGTCTCATCATGTCATTAGCAACTAAGATTCCCCACAGTATACGGAGAAATGGAAATACGAGGGGACCGGAGTAACATTTGAAACATTGAAGAACACAACAAAAAGCAAAGACGGCCGAAGAAGAAAACCAAGTAGAACCAAGTCAAAAAAAAAAAAAATCAATTTCCCCTATTCCTACGTCTGCCACGGAGTCGGGCATCCATAGTACCACGGTCCTCGTCAAAACCATCAAGCATTTCTAAATCGATAATCAGAGCATTAGCAGGAACAGTCGGGGCAAAGGCAGCAGCATCTACCACAGGATCATCAACCGGAAGAACATGAGCAAAGTTGGCAGCAGAAATAAGATTCTCTCCCATCATCAGCAAGATTTCCTCACTATGACGGTGAAAAAACGACCTTGTCTCAACCATGCAGCAATCGTACGGAGAACCACCGTCTTCCCTCATTCTCCGTTCTCTTCTTCTTTCATCACTCTTAATGAGATGGTTGAAAAGACGAATCACTTTATCAGTATTACTTTCCTTTCAAGAAGAACCACCACCTCCAAGAGTGGCCTCCCTATCCATTATCATTCGCACTTGCTCTCTTCTGCTATTTTCTTCATAATTCATGGGCGCTTTTCCCCTGTCTGCCATTTCTTTAGAAAATCTTCTTTCCTACTTAGTTACTCGGAAAACGTTAGGAGACGATCGGTGAAGACTAGTCTTTTATAGAAGAACTCATGTTTCCATCCAACCACTTGCTTTAAATACTGCAGACGTTACAGTCTAGGAAATAAAACAACCACATTAGGGTTTCTTTGATTCTCGCACCCATTAAAAACATCTCCGATTACCCGATAAAGCAGTTACACACTTTTCAAATTCTCCCCACTACTATTCCCTTTTACAACAAGTAACCGCCCACTGCCATCATACACCATATAATCAGCATTAAATGATTCACCAGCCAGTTAGCTTATAATCCTTATCAGACGAAGATATAGTTACAACCAAGGGATGAAGCACCGACGAAGATACAGTTTCAACCAAGGGACGAAGCACCAACGAAGATACAGTTTCTGAAAAAGGAGGGGTACCGAAATACTACCAACTTTTCGTTTTGGCTCGTGAGTCTTATGGTTTAAGTCTGGACGATCTCAAAAATCAATATCCAAACTTATAACTGGAGTTGTTAAACCTCGACAAAGAATACTTTGGAGTCAACTCAACAGTTAGGCAATAACGTACTACTTGGTGCTTT
>JAJJMA010088408.1:0-10247 GCA_023529015.1 Papaver nudicaule
TTTTTCTTATTTTATTGATGTTGTCTAAATCAAATTGTTTCATCTATTGCATGAAGAGAATCATGAGATTGTGAAATTAATTGAGAAGGCAATTTTGTAAATCAAGTTGTTTCATCAATTCATCATCCTTATTTAAACATTTCAAGTGTCGGCATCATCTTCACTCTTCCTTACTACCTAATTAAAAAGAAAATAACTAATTGAATCTTCAAATAAAAAATTGAACATATTTGAATCCCCTGCTCGAGGTTTACATATAAAGCCTTGGATAAATTTGTATAACCTTTTAGGAGTTGGGTTTATCAAGATTAGATTCCCAATCATAAACCTTATTAGAATTAGTCTTCAATTTTCATGAATTTTCTGGAGAAAATAATTACTTGGTTCAATTTCGGCTTATTGTATCTTCCTTCATCTAGTCTAAATCAAATTGTGAAACCTATTAAAAAACTGCAGCTTCATCGCAATAATCTTTTGTTCAACATCACGTGGATGAGTCTTCTCTTTTGAGAAGACTTAAAGAGTTATGCACATAAGACTCTTCACTGTTATATTCCCAAAATTAACTTTTGCCTTCTAGTTCTTCTTTCAATAGTGACGTATTAAATATGAAAATTGCATCTCTCAAACACGTTAAATTCTACCTCAGATTTGATGTTATTCAGTTGTTGCTCAGCTGGTGATATATCATTTTCGTAATAAGGCCGAATTTTGTTCTCAACTGTAGTCATATTTAACAAAATTATGTTTTATTTAATCACGTCTAAAGTTAAAATTTTAAACTAAACATTCATGCATGACAAGTTTTATCTATAATTGTTTTCTTCGTTTTATTTCTTATCTATATTTTGTATTGATTTCTTATTCTCATTTTCTTCTGATGATCTTTGTGCTGTAGATATTTCTAAATCGAAAAACTTTCAAAAGTTATGGCAACATCCTAATTTGCCACATATATACTAAGAACAAGAAGAAGATGACGAAAACACTGTTAAATAAAAACTACTACTGAATAAGTTAAATGTTGAAAATACGAAAGTACCTAAATTCTTCTACTTAAAGTTCAAAGAAACTTTCAACATCATCATCATCATTCATCAACATCATAAAAGAAAAATAAATCAAATATGTTAATACGTAAACAATATGTCAGCAAATGATAAATTTAGTGGTTACGTATGCTAATGAAGATTTGTAATTAAAAAAAATTAAACACTTTTTAAACTCGTAGATGAAAATTTGAAAACTCTGGGAAACAAAAGATAGTTTCTTCTAGGAAAAATGAGGGATTTGGGATGCTTGTTTACTACTACTATATGCGTTCTCATTTTAAAAGATGAATACATAAAGATAAAAAGGTAAAAAATAGTACAAATTAGGTTAGTGGTCATTTGTATTGGAAAAGGATGGCAATAAAGTCAGTATGGAAGATCAAGTGGTGCTAAACGAGAGATTTGCACAGTGAATCGGCGAGCGCTGAGTCGAACCACCTTTAATTGATTCTCATGCAGCTTCGGCAAGAGGGAAGAAGACCAAGTCCATTGAGAACACATGTGTAACTAGGAGTTGGGAGCTTTGCTTGGTAGAGTTGGAAACGGTTTTCAAGGAATCATGGCAGAAAGATTTTCATGGAGACATCCACAATTGTACGGTCTTCCACAAATGGGGAGACAATCAGTCCCAAATCCTCGTGACCAGAAAGAGGAGGGTAAGTCTATTTTTTTGTTTCTTTAAACTGGAAATCGTTTAATTTTGTTTTTATTTTTGGGTTTTAGGTTTTAGGTTTTGAACATGTTTGATTTTATTTTATTTTTCTTATTTTTTTTTATTTTGTTTTTGGTTTCAACAGACTTTTGCATCCCTTTGTCCCTGATCGACTTAATGAAACTTTATATGAACATTATCACTACGTTAACTGACGAGGGAGAAGTTGTTGAACCCCCTATCCTACTATGCCAGTAATTTCATGGCAACACCTACTTTCTGTTATTCATTAGTTTGATGACCTCCAGAAGACAATGGGTTTACCAAAAGTGCAGGGTTGAATGGACAAACACAACACTTAAGAGATGTGAGTTTTCTTATTCTTTATAATCTTTAATTCATTCAATTTCAGTCGTATAGATGTTTGGCAATAAACTGATCATGTTTTATGATTGTTTGACATTTTGAGAAAAGTGGTACACTGAATTGTTTAGGTTAGTGGTACATTGAAATTGATCTTCTATCGATTTCGGCGTGTTTAGTGTTGAGGCATAAATTGATTCAGTCTTTTTCTAGTTCTTAGAAATTGATTATTTTCAGAGCTTTTTGATTTTGGACTTGAAGAAACTTCTATTTGTTTTCCAATTTAGTCCATCGATCAACTCTGATACATCTAATACTTGCATTATTCTTTCATGTTCTTATTTGTTGTTTTTAGCTTGGTTTTTAACTAAATTTCGTTGTTGATTCTGTTTTTGCCTTCTAATAACTAGATGTGGAAATGTAAGACTGCATTTGGTTAAAACAAGGGCATATAATAAAGATACGAGGGGATTGTGCTGGAATTTATTTCTTCACCTTTCAAATTTCCTCTTGAATAAATCTTAATGGAGAGAATGATTTTCCTTTCTTAAGATAGTTCTTACATTTAATTTGCATTCCTAAGATTGTTCTTACATTTCGCATTCTTACAAACAAGTATTAACCTCACATGATTAGGTGATATAAGTTTAGGTAAGGATTTTTATTTGACTCCTGACTTAGTTGCATTAGAGAGTTTGTCAAACAAGAATTATTATAGTAGAAATCAAATAAGGTTTATGGAAGTTGGTGTATGTTTAGCTGATTGTATCAATTAGAATATTGGTTTCCCTGTAGTGTCGATGAGTTAGTGGTTATACATGCAACAGGATGTTGGAGAAATGATTTTATTAACTTTGTCTTAGGTTTGTTATTAGTTATTAACAGAGTCATGTGAATCTTTGACATTTAGGTAAATGATATGTGAAAATTGGTCTCGTATTTATGTATCCTCGTGTTTACTAGTTCTTACAACTTAAATTTTAGATAGTTAGTTCCATCTTATGGTTTATGAAATTCACTGTAAGTCATGGGTCATTCCGCTCGGATCCCCATCTTTAAATGTGCTATATTGAAAATATATCATACATAAATCAACAACAAATTCATGGTCTAATGGTTCACACCCGAGAATACGAGTCACAGGTCTTAGGTTCGATCCTTTCACATTTAAAGTTTTCGAAAAAATAATGCAGAATGCTAGATGATATTACATGCACTGGAGTGTTGGATTTGGACCGACTGACAGTCAGCTCAATGAGAAGAAGTATAATAAGAAATGGTGGCGTATTAGGAGAGTTCTATTTTCCAACAAATTATGACTTTACAAGGATAAAAGTTGCACGAAGCGGTGGCCCGGGGTTACTAGTAGATGTTACTGGCAGTGACGGGGTGACAGTACAAAGGATAAAGGCTCACGCTGTGGTGATAATTGGATGGAGAAACATAGCAGGTGGAAGAGCAGAGTATGAGTACTTGAACTCATACGAATCAAGATTTGGAGACAAGGGACACGGATGGCTAGAGAGCGAACTTCTTTACTGGATTTATATACCACAGGTGTTAAAGTGGTACTAGTTAGATGTGACAAATAAAATCAACTTGAGGTTTAACATACTATACTAGGATATAAGGTTGTCGTGTTTTGGTTATATATGAACTTACTTGACATTGTCTTTATAAACTTATAAAGTATTTTGGGTTGTTAATGTTACTAATGTAATCTTATTAATACTAATTCGATGTTTCTCTTATGAGATTCAACGATGGTGATGTTTTTAACATTATGTTTGTTATAAACGTGTATAGCACGGGCAGTATCTAAGGGAAATCTAGGGTTAGACATTTATTTACTAAGATGCCCTCGTGTCTACTCCTCTATAAATAGAGGCTTAATTCTTGTATTCTACACACATATTGAATAAGAGTTCTCTCCTTCTCCCTCTCTATTTTGTGTCTCTCTTTATTTCACACTACGTTATCAGCACGCTCTGATCACTGAGCGGTTTTCTTTTTCTTTTCTAATTTTTACGATTTTATTCTTTTTTAAAAAAAAAATTTAATTTTTTTTTTATTTTTTTAATTCGAAACTATACTTTTTTTTTATTATTTTTTTTAATTATTAATCTGAATCAGAATCAGGATCAACAGGATTACAAGATTTAGATGGAAGCCTAGCAACAAGCTGGATTATTTATTCTTTTAATCGATTGATTATTTATTTTTTAAAATCAAAACCCTAGATTATTTTTGTTTTAACTCAGTTTATCTGAAGCCTATGTTAATAGTACACGGGTTTGATTCTATATTTTTGTTTATGCTATAATTTGATATGCACGATTACTAGGTGATCTAATGAAAGAGAGTGAAATCAAATACATGCAGAAGCAACTGTGATAGGATTTTTTTTTCCAATTAATTTTAATATATTTTGTTGACTTTTGTAGGTCTGATTTAACTTTGGACACTTGATGTTGTGTCATCTACTTATGCTAGAGCCAACGAAACGCCATGCGAACATGTAACGTCATTCATAAAGTTCTTCACATACACAACAATTGGTTGGGTAATTTTTGGTAACTTTATTTACAGTTTTTGTCTCACCAAAAGAAACTGTAATCACTAAAGTTTAGTGTAGTTTTGAATTTAATTGAATCATATGCATGATTGTGGACAACCTACGGCCAATTAATATTGGTATCTTTCTTTTTTTAGACAAAGATCATGTGCTTCATATTTGGTTTCAATTCTTCTCAAGAAACCATCCATAATATATTATTTTTTTCCGTAAAATGAATAACGATTATGATTTCTTTATCTTCTTAAAAAGAATCATATAAACCAATTAAAATTGGATTTTCTCTATCTATCCTCAAACGAGATATCGTTATTCTTGATTTTAATTAACATTTGCAAATACCAACGAAACAAAGAGTTGCTCCATTCTTGCGGGATATCAAGCAATTTAATTTTATTTTTTCTCGTGGTATAATCTCCAAAACTCGGACCGTTGAACTACGGTAGGACACATTGATCAGTGGATGTGCACCCGGCTTGTTAGCCTATTTTATTAGTCCTTGTAGTAACTAAATTGATCTTGAAATTAGTTTCTTTTGATTAAGAAAGTGTCCATAATTCGTTCCAGTGTGGTTATCTCATCGGCCCTAGAGATAACGAAGTCACCTGGAGATTTATTTGCATATTCTTTGGGGTTCCAAAAGTAATCCATGGTTGATGAGTATATGAGTATATGTCCTTGAAATAATCAGATAATACTTTACGAAATTTGATTTCGCCCAATGAGATGAAAATAGTTCCACCGTGATCAGGGGGAAATATATGCAACTAGTTGTTGGCATTTAATTAACTTAAAAGTTATATCAATTTCTATCCTAGTACGATCAGATCTTGAAAGGCTACCATTTTATGGATTGGCGTGAAATATCTCATTTTGCTTTTTTTATTAAGCATATGCCTGTTGAAAAGGCAAATCCAATCACATCTCAAAGGCATGTAGCGTTTTAGAAAAGGCTACAGATAGTGCTCCAATAGAGTGTATCATAATACGATCCGCATTCTCGAAATTAATATCTCCAAGCTCGTTTGAAGATGAGGAGATTATAATGCCCGTGGGCACTGGTACCAGTAAATTTTGAATTTTTTAAAGTATGCATACACTAGAGAATTGTCTGGGATCGTAGCAAATTAATTGTTAAATATTCATTTACAGTAGCTACTCAAATAAAAATCTCTGCAGAGAAATATCGACATATATGATTGGTTGGCATACTATCCAAATTAGGTTGGATACCATAATTCTCGATTGGCACTATTCTGGATCCATGACTTAACACTTTAAAATTGCCAAGCCTGTAAAAATTATAGATTGTGTTAGTCACAATGTGCAATAAGAGAATTACAATCGTTCTAAATGATTTGTGGGTTGTGTTTTTCTTTCTCAGACCCTAGGATTGTTCAATAATATTCAGTTCTCCATATAAATGCATTTGGTGTGGTAGTCCTTGAAGGACTCGTATTGCATTCACAAAATAAATGTGGTCGGAGAACATTTTTTTCGTATTTGTAATTCTTCGTGAATTCAAATTATATTTAGGCAGCTACCTGAATCGGTTATATCAGGTTCAACAATATTTTCATTGTTTCTTAAAAAGTTGGGTGAAAGACCAAAAATCCGGATTAGTTGATTATATCAACTTTATAGATCTCTCAAGGAGTCCTTAGAAACACTAAAATCCACGCTTTAACAACATATATCTTTTAGTCTGCAGTTATGAATTATGCTATCTTGAAACTCGTCTATAAAGCTAGAGTTATTATTTTGATGCTTGTTTTCAGTAATACTCATATAGTTGAGTTAGCACCCATATACGTCAAAAGTTGTACTCTTTTCCCTTCGTTTCAGGTTTTGTCCCATGTGGTTTTCCTGACAAGGTTTTGATGAGGCAACATCTCGCTGACGTTACACATGTTGATATTGTGCTCTTTTTCCTTCGTCTTAATTTTCCCCAATGGGTTTTACTGGCAAGGTTTTAGTGAGACAAATAAATTCAACATGGTGGTCATCCAAGGGGGAGTTGTATACTTTTTCGTTATTTGGTGGATGCCCACCATTAACTAGGTCATTTCGTTTAGACCAAAATTAACTCAACCATACCCTAGGAATTGGATATCTTTTTGATCCCCATACGGAGTACCTATTCAATCACTTTAATGTGCTCATATCTTGGATTTTTGGTGAAGAAACTACATCAATCACTTCTGCAAATCATCTCGAGAAGCTACCAATCCAAGACACAAGTTCTCAATGTGTTGACGAAGAACGAAGACGCTCAAGAGTATTATTCGAAGACAATACCGCTAACGAAGACTTCATCAACTAACAGATTTCTTCACAAAAAGCACAGTAATCTTATACATTCAAGAATCTCATTTCTTCACGAAAAGCACAGTAATCTTCTGCATTCAAGAATCTCGTCCGTCAGAATTGGAACGTCTCAAGAAAAAAGATGTGCAAGCCAAGATTTGATTGAAGTACTCATCAGGGGGAGCGTCATCATCAAAGACGCATTTACAGGACTTAACGCGTTGTACTCTTTTTCCTTCGTCAAGGTTTTGTCCCACTGGGTTTTCCTTGTCAAGGTTTTAACGAGGCAACATATGCGTGTCCAACACTAATTTAAGTCGTGCATTTTTCAGGTTTTTCTCTTTTGAGTTTTCCTGGTATGTTCATAGTACTTAGACACAGTGGTCATCAGGGGGAGTGTTATAAACGTGTATAGCACGGGCAGTATCTAAGGGAAATCTAGGGTTAGACGTTTATTTACTAAGATGCTCTCGTGTCTACTCCTCTATAAATAGAGGCTTAATTCTTGTATTCTACACACATATTGAATAAGAGTTCTCTCCTTCTCCCTCTCTATTTTGTGTCTCTCTTCACACTAATGTTAATGATATATCTAAAAATTTCACTCCATTTATTTACGTTATTTCACATTGTTTATCCGTCCATTTTATAGAGTATGTCTCTGAGGTCTCTACAATGTAGAGTGATCAATTTTTTTTGGAACCCAATATGATAGATAAAAAGAAGTAAACAAGAAAATAATACTAAGTATTATGCAATAGATATAAGATTTTTACTGTTTAGGATAAAGAATTTTAGGTTTTCTCTGCCCTAGGTGTTGCTTCTTTTCCCTTAAATTCTATGCATAATGCTCTTAAAGACTTCTCCTTTTGACCCTCTACAAGCATCCTGAGTACCTATTTATAGAGTAGGATTTCCTAAAAACTAGTTTTTTCTTTACAAGGAAATTGTCATATGTTTGAATGGAAGTTCTACTATTCCTTCTAAAAATAGTATTCCATCTCCAGAATTACTTGGAGAGTAATTCATATGTATTGAACCTAGGTATAGGGTGTTTTTAATGGGCCGATACCTAAAAAACGGATCAGACCTCCCCCATCAGAAGGCTTTTGGTCCCTTAAAATCACTGAACTAAGAGGCGGGGAAGTTTAGCCTGCAACTTCTGTCTTGAGTACCACTTTGCATGCTTAACAATTTGTCCCGTATGGATAGACTTGAAATGTTTCTTGTTTTCCAACTCTAGTCATGCCGTCTTCTGTCAAGAATCAGTACTTTCTCTGATATTTCACTTGGAACTAAGTCTTACGCAACTGTTAATGATGGCGATTTAATTTGCTCTTCTAGTTGCAAAAGTTTAAAGAGCTTCAGATTCTCGACATTTGTTGTCGAGTATGTCTTCATGTAGCTTGGCAGACGTAGCTCAACAGAATTAGTGTCATGTTGCTCCAAAATTCTGGTTGGACCATTGCATTTTGGTTTCACTTCTTATTAAGGCCTTCGAATTGGATTTTCCCAATTGTTAACCCTGCAATGTTACCAACTTGAAAGATATGTCTAGTTTGATGTTTAACGTGACGTTCCGTGTTCCGTGCTCGGTACATGAGCATCTGGTATGTGATGGTTTTCATGTTCCACACACTGTTTTGGTGGTAAATTCTGTGGTTGTTGCAGGGAGTATTCAAACCCTTGTAACAACTGCGGTAGTTTTTTTTTTTTTTTTTGGTTTTCTTTCACTCGCAAGAATTTGCACCAAACCAGTTCACTAGGTTCTTTGACAACTGGTCGAACCGCGAGTAGACTAAACTTCAAACTCATGTTCACAGTTGCAACACATTTTCTTACCATCAACACAACTTTGTGATCAGATGAAAGTGATTCATCGATTACTTCATCTTCCTCTTCTTCTTTGTTGCAGATGGTTGTGGTAGTTTGCTTACGATCTTTCCACCATGATGGTCTTAACTCCGGGTGCAATTTCCAACATCCTGTTTTGCAATTCTTACAATATCGGTTGTTCCTGTTGGCCACTATGTAATTAGTTCTCCTCTTTTTAGGGACAATATTCACAATCTCACCTTTTTGTGTTCTTTATTGCTTTGCTCCAAAGGGTTGATTCTTCATTTCAATATACATGGCTTTCTTACAAGCATCACCAAAGTCAGTTGTTGTGAATAATGACAATTATGTCCGTATAGAGAACATTAGTCCTCATTTATATTTCTCAATAGTCACTAAATTTGTCATATTCACATTCAATGCTATATCTTGCTTGCGAAATTTGGTAGTGTATTCTTGCACGTTTTGCCCCTTGACTTGTCGCAAGAACACCCATCGCTCACGTAATCGTTCTTTATAACCAATTCCAATTGGGTAAAACTGATTTTGGATAGCTATTGTGAATTGCTTCCAAGTAGTCACCGGTGCTTCTTTGTTAAGAGCCAAACCTGATGTATATGCTTCCCACCAAATTAGGGCATGTCCATTAAGTCTTAGTCCAGCGAAACTTACCCGTTGTTCTTCAGTAAATTCCTTGGTGCTGAAATAAACCTCCAAAGACTTGAGTCAACCATCCAATTTTTCTGGGTTTAAATCCTCGTTGTATGTAGGGATTCGTTTCTTGCCTCCACTTTGAATGGAGAATTGTCTACAAATTCGTATTGTTGTTCTGTGACAGGGTTTTCTTTTTCTGTATGCGAGGTTGACTCGTTGTTTGGAAAGTGTAAGTTGTATCTCTTTTAGAATCTTCGCTAAAGCCGCCATATCTTGTTTTAGTGATTCACATCTTCCTCCGATTTCTCCATAGATTTTCCGTGTGGATTCGAGGATGATGCTGAGGCAGATGCTTTCTTTCTTCTATCAATATTAGGATCTAAAGGTAAAACCTCGTTACCCTTGGATCGAAGCCATTCCATTCATCACTGGAAACATTGCTTACTTATCGTTTGCATTCTGATACCACTGATCAATTTTTTTGGAACCCAATATGATAGATAAAAAGAAGTAAACAAGAACAATAATAATACAAAGTATTATGCGATAGAAATCAGAATTTTATTGTGTAGGATAAAGAATTTACAACGTCTTCCCTTTAGATTTATGTGCCCTAGGTGTTGCTTCTTTTCCCTTGAATTATATGCATAATGGTCTTCTAGTCTTCTCTTCTTGTCCCTCTACAAGCATCCTGAGTACCTATTTATAGAGTAGGGTTGTCATTCCCTCGGACATTAGAACAACTGATAGCCAATCTTTAACAGAATAAAGATTGAGATCATGATTTTTGGTTTTCCGAACAAGTCCG
>JAJJMA010088412.1:0-31785 GCA_023529015.1 Papaver nudicaule
AGGGTCCTGATGCTCCTTTAGATGCACGAGTATCTGTTTTTGATGATCGGGTGGCGGAGCTTCGGGCAGAACTTGACGCGGTTACTCTTTTGGTGGATCAATATAGACGAGTTGCTGAGGAATCCAAGGCTCGAGAAAAAGTTGTTGTCGCCGAGAATGCTCTTTTGAAGACCCAGCTCTGTGATTTTGACGCGAGAGTAGCCGCTGCTATAGCTTCTAAGACCGAAGAATTGAGTCGTGCTTATGCTCGTTCTGCTGTGATAACTGTTAACGAAGCTTTCGCTGAGGCCGAATGTCATTTCCCTAGCATAGCTTTCCCGAGGATGAACATCCCTTAATGATAGATCTTTATATAAGATGTCGCTCGAAGTTCCATGTTTTTATCTGTGTTTTGACTTGTTGTGAGAACTCTTGGCCATTTCTTGCCCTTTTTTTTTTTTCTTGTAAGCGAATGCAATCAAATGACAATATTATCAACATGAAACTCTTTGTACTGTCTGTTTCAGGTATTTCAACCTTCTTGGGTTAAGCATTATCTTTCAACCATCCTTGGCCAGGGGATGATTTAGGACATTAACCCGAAAAATAGACTTTCCCGCTAGAGGCGTCGTGTGAGTATCTTTATCATCGGGATTCTTACTTTTTGCCTCGTATCCATGTACGAGGATCCTAGAGATGACCTGTGATCAGCAGGTATGCTCATGTCATGTCAATTATTTTGTTGCGCTTAGGCTGCTGGCAATTTTTCTGTTGCGCTTACATCGCTGTAACTTTGAGATTTGTAACTTTCCAAAAACAATTTATTAATGTATGGCGTCGTAGCATCCTTTGTTGAAAAAAAACATGAGATAAATAGTTAGGACTTAGATTGGTAACTTCTGCCCCTCCTTCTCCCTAGGGGTAATACTTTTTAAGATATCGCGCGTTTCATGGGTGTTGTAGGGTATCTCCTTGCATGTTTCTCAGATAATATGAGCCTTTTCATGCGATATCCTCAACGGCATATGGGCCTTCCCATAATGGGGCTAATTTTCCCCATTCCGTCTTCTTTTGATATGGTGGTATTTGCCTCATTACTAATTCTCCCATTGTGAAGTTTCGAACTACTTTTTTGTTGTATTCCTTGGCAATCCTCCGTTGGTAATTTTCCATCTTTTGGAGTACTGTTTCTCTTCGTCTTTTTAGATCATCTAACTTTTCATAAATTAGATCCGTAGTCAAGTTCTTCTCCCATGCTTCGGTCTTCGTTGTTGGGATGATGACTTCGGTAGGGATTACGACTTGGGTCCCGTATGTGAGCATAAAAGGTGTATCTCCTGTGGCCTCCTTTGAGTGGTTCAATACGCCCACAGTTCATTGTGGAGCTGTTCACACCATTTCCTCTTGTAATTGTCCAGTTTCTTCTTCAAGATTAGGGCGATGGTTTTGTTAGTAGATTTCGCCTTTCCGTTGCTCTGTGGGTATGTCAGTGTTGACTTGATCTTCTGGATTTTGTAGGCGTAGAAATGCATGTCGATGTTTTTTCCACTTAGTTTGGCTCCGTTATCAGACACGATGGCTGCTGGGATCCCGAACCTGCAAATGATGTGCTCGAATACGTCTCGATCTCTGATGTGGGCGAGGGGTGCTGCCTCTATCCATTTGGTGAAATAATCGATGGCCACTATCAAAAACCTTCGGTTGCCTGACCCTGCTGCTAGTGGTTCTACTATGTCGACTCCCCATTTCTCAAATGGACAGGGGCTTAGTACCGCGTTCAATTCTGTTGCTGGTGCTTTGAATTTTCTTGCAAACTGCTGGCATGCAATACATCTTCGTGCCATTTCTAATGCGTCCCTATTCATGCTTGGCCAATAGTATCTCTGGAGTCGAGCTTTTTGTGCCAAGGATCTCATCCCACTGTGGTTGACGACGTCTCCATAATGTATGTCCTTCAAGATGTGTAATCCTTCTTCTTTCGTGATGCACTTGAGTAGCGGGCCCAAGAACGTAGATTTGTAGAGGATACCTTCCCGAAGGTGGTATCTTGCTTCCCTTGATATTTTATTCTTGGCGTGTTTGGGATCTTCTGGCAATGTTTCATTGGTCAAGTATTGGTGAAGGGGTATTCTCCAGTCGTCTTCTACCTCGTTACCCTCCGTGATCGGTGGGCTGGATACTCCTTCCACGTCAAAGGCTTCTTCTTCTGCTACTCACGTGTCTATTGATGGTTGATATATTCTTCCAACCTTGATGGATGTGACGTTGGGATCGTCTGCATGTCTGTTGTCTTTCCTAGTTATATGTCTATAGGTCACCTTTTCGATCTTCACTGTGAGCTCTTGTGCCAACTTTAAGTAAGCCACAAGGCATAGGTCCAAGGTTTAATACTTGAGTTCGATCTGTCTTATGACCAGCTGTGAGTTGCTTGTAATTATGACATCCGGGATGCCTAGATCGATTATCAGCCTTAATGCGTGGATCACCGCTTCGTAATCAACGATGTTGTTCGTATACTCGCCAAATTCTAACCTAAATGCATGTAGGATCTTGTCTCTTGTTGGTGTGGTAGTTACGATCCCTATCCTCGCGCCTTCTTTGTTGGAGGATCCATCCCACAAACACTTCCCACCTTCGAGAATTGACCGGTTCTAACAAGTCTTCTGGGTCTTCCTTGTCTTCTTCGGCTCCCGGTATGTCGTCTATCTCCTCTTTGTCCTTGAGGGGTAAGTCCGCCAGGAAATCTGCTAGCACCTGTGACTTTTCTGCCGTCCGCGGTTCAAATATGATCTTGAATTGTGTTACCTGTGCGTTCCACTTTGCCACTCGCCCCACTCTGTTGGAGCTCTAAAGAACTTGCCCAATTGGTGCCTTCGTCAGCACTCTCACTGTGTGTGCATTTAAATAGGTCCGCTGCTTTTGCGTTGCGAACACGAGAGCGAAGATGATCTGTTTTATCTTCGTGTAGTTCATTTCGGCCTGACCGAGGGTCTTGCTGATGTAGTAAATTGGTATTTATTATTTCTTGTTTGTCCGAACTAGGACATCGCTGACTGCGTTGCTTGTTGCCGCCAAGTACAATGTTAGTACTTCGTCCTTTTCTGGTTTCTGTAGGGTTAGTAGGGTCGCCAACTGTTCCTTGATTTTTTCGAATGCTCGCTGACAATCTTTGGTTCATGCAAACCTGCAATCTTTCCTTAGTGTGGAGAAGAAATCCTTGCATTTGTCTGACGATCGGCCTATGAACCTGCCTAGTGCTGCCAGTCTTCTGCTTAGCTTTTGAACATCTTTTAAATTCTCCGGGGATGGCATCTCCACGACAGCTCTGACATTTTCTGGATCTACCTCGATCCCCTTCTTTGTAACCAAATACCCTAAGAATTTCCCGGAGGTTACTCGAAGGTACATTTATCTGGGTTTATCTTCATCTTGCAGTTTGTCATTGCTTCAAATATCTCCCTGGAATCTCCTAAATGGTCTTGTGATTTTAGGCTTTTGACGAGCATGTCGTCAACATATACTTCCAAGTTTTTTCCAATTCCTTGCTTGAATATTTTGTCCACCAACCTTTGATATGTGGCTCCTGCGTTCCTTAGTCCGATGGGCATTCTCGTATAGTAATATAATCCCCTTGGAGTGAAGAAATCCGTATGTTCTTGATCGTCTTCTGCTAGGGCTATCTGGTTGTACCCTGAGTAGCCGTCCATAAATGACAGTAACTCATGACCCGAAGTTGCATCTACCAACTGATCTATACTTGGTAAGGGATAGTTATCCCTTGGACAAGCTTTGTTAAGGTTGCTTAAGTCGATGCAAATTCTGACGCATCCGTTTTCTTGGGTACTATTACCATATTTGATACCCAGGTCGGGTACATTACTTCTCTGATGAATCCTGCGTCCATGAGCTTTTGGAGTTCCTTTTCGACCGCCTCGTGATATATGGGCGCCACCTTTATTATTATTTGTTTAAACGGTGGTGTGCCTGGGTTTATCCGAAGGTGATGGGCCACCACTGACGGATCTATCCCCGACATGTCCTTCATAGTCCAGTAATGTTCCAATACTCACTTCCCGTGGTAGTTCTTCGGTTCCGATGTTGATCTTCTTTGTTGGCTCAATTGATGAGAACAGTTGTTTTGGAGGTCCGATAGGAGTGACGTTCTGTAATTGTTATTTGTCCCCCGATGTTGATGTGGATGCTACCATTACTGCTGGGAGTAAGGATGTTGCTTTTGCCGCTTCGATTTGTTTGTTGTATTCTTCGTGCATCTTCTCTTTCTCATCTTCCTTTCGCTTTCCTTTGTTTCTTTTGATGGCCTGTTGGAATTCGTTGTGGTGTCTGGCTTCGGCTGCATCACATCTTCGGGCATCTTGCTGGTCTCCTTTGATCTCCATTTCCCATATGGCGTGGGAAATCTAAGGTGCTGATGATATGTCGACGTTGTCCCTCTTAGACGATGTACCCAGAGCTGGGATGCACAGACGCGCCAAAATTGGTGTCGTGTCCGCGTCTGACGCGTACAGGACGCGGGACGCGGACAAGACACGCGTACGACGCGTGTCGGACCCTTACACGTGCGCGTCCCACGTTTTTTTCCCCGAACGCGTTCTAGACGCGACTTTGGACACAGTATTTTTGAATGGACGTGTAAGTTACGCATATTTTAATTTTTATTTATCAGATATTTACAGTAGATTTTTATAACAAAAACTTATATCTGATTCAAAATAGATCAGATCGATGCAAATTGAAAATCATTTATTAAACAAATCAAAATAAATAAATAAACTAAACTGATTAAAACCGAAAATCAGGTCTTCATTGCAATCCTTCCATATGCGTGTTGTTGTAGTTAAAAATGGTACTGAATGAACATGGGTTTGATTGATTGCGTCATATTACTCAATGAACTTGGGATTACAGATAAAAGATAGAGTGAAGGAGGAAGAGGAAGATGGAGAGAAGCGGCTGCTGCTCAGTGAGGGAAGGAGGAAGAGAATATGAAAATTCAATATAAACTCAGCCATTCATCTAAGAAAACCGAACAATGGTAAGCATAAACTTTGAAAATCAAAGAGTGGGATTTTGGTCGACAATAATGATGCTTCGTTAAATGATTCACTTCTTAAAAAAAATAAAAAATGATTCACTTCTTAATTGATCGGAAAAGATGGAAGAAGAGACGAAGACTGCGAGATGTGGGTGTAGGGTTAGGCTAATAAAGTTCTTATTTGAAAATAAAAAAAATCCCTTGGCCACATGTGTTTTCTGATGGTGTGACTTCTGTTTAATATCAGGGTAAACAACATTCTTTACATGGTAAATAATTATAATTATGACCATGAATATTTAGTGGGTTCTATTCTTAATTCTATACATGTAATTTGGACCGATATGATTTTTAGCTCTTAATATGTTAGGGTAATTTTATAATCACACATAAAATATTATAGAAATTAATATATATAAACGTGTCCACGTCCTGTATTTTTGAGACCCTGCTTGTGTCCGCGTCCGTGTCGTGTCGTGTCCGCGTCGCCGCGTCCGAGTCCGTGCAACCCAGACCCAGAGTCTCCCCATGATTGCGTTGTATGACGATGGTGAGTCCACGATGCTGAACCTCGCCATGGTTTTCATAGGGTCGACGTCTACTTGTAAGACTATCTCCCCCAATGGTTTTGACGTGGATCCATTGAATCCATAAATTGTGCATGTGGAGGCGTCCATCTGGTCATCTCTCAACCCCATCCGAAGGTAGGGCTCATATAAGAGTACATTGAGTGAATTTCCTCCGTCTATTAATATTTTAGAAACGTTCCATCCATGAATTGGTAAGGTGCACTAAGGGTTCGTTGTGTATTTTCCACATCCTGGTTGATGTCCTTGGTAGAAAATGTGAGCGGTGTTGCCATCCATTCTTCCCAGTCGTCCGTCAGACTCCCATTCAGCTTGTAGATCTCGTGCTCCGAGATTCTTCTCCTTGTCCTGAGATTGTTGCATATGTCTCCTGGTAGCGAAGGTTTAGTTTCCTGCTTGAAGGTGATCATGTTAAGTGACTTGTATCCCTCGGGGAGTCAGATTGTTTTCTCCTGTACTGCCGCGGTCGCTGTTGTAGTCGCCTGCCCAGGTAACTGCACGTACTGCCCGAAGTCTGCCTGATTGATGTACCTTTGGATGGTATTCTTCAGATGTTTGTAGGGTTGTCAATAATAGTTTGAAATCCGACATCCGTTTCCGAGAATTAGAGTTCCTATAAGATTTTATCCGTTATATCGGATATCGGATTCCGGATCCGAATCCTTGTCGGATTTTTTCCCCTTAACGTAATGGCAACGGATTAGGCCACATCCGTTTGGTTAACTTCCGATAACCAATAGTCTAATAAGGATGTACTTGTAATTTCTATCACCCATAGACCAAGTATATAAGGCGAAAGGTAAACTCATTTCGAGTCTTTTACCTTCTTCTTCTCTCTCGAGTCTGCGACTCAGTTCTTCTTCTTCTCTTCAAATTTCAATCAATCAATCTTTAAAATTAGGTATTAAATCTTCTCTTTTGTTCTTCAATACTTTCAATTTGAGTTCATACTTCATATTAATTAGCTTATAGGATTGATTAGGGTTGATGTGTCTCACAATAACCTAAACAAAAACTAGGGTTTCTGTTTTTCATAATGATTTTTGTTTGGGTTTTAGGTTTATGTTGTTCAGATGTTACTGAATTTGGGTTTTCTGTAATTGCATGTAATTTTGAATCTTCGATACTCAATTAGGGTTTTTAATTTTGGGTTTTCTCTTTTTTTTTTTTCTGCAGAAAAATGCCTAAAAAGAAAACAAGAGCTGCAAGATCAAAATCAGTTGCAAGCCCAGCAATTCCCTTTCCCTCAATGCCAACTCCTTTGCGTCAAAGTGGACCAAGTGGTGATATTCATATGGCATCTTCCTCATAACTACTACCAGAAAGTGTTGTAGGTTAAGTTGTTGGGAATACCTACTAGTAAGAGGAGATCAGCTGCATCTATTGAAAATACACATCAACCTGAAAACCATGAAGAATAACAAGATGATCCTATGTCACACTCTTGTGGCTCTGAAGAAGAAGCAGATGTTGATGAAGATCCACTTGTAACTACTCTAAAGAAGAAGCTCAGACAAACAAGGTCACCAGTGTGGAGTGAATTTGATAGGGTTGTTGTACTGAAGTTTAACAAGAAACATGAGAAGTATGCTGGTGTAGATGCTACTTGCAAACACTGTCACAAGGTGATTGATGCAGAAAGTGGCAATGGTACTAGTAGGTTATCTGGTCATCTAAGGATTTGCCCTGCCATAGAAGAGAACCAGCCAGGTCAGATGAAGATTAATGCTGCACTTAAAATAGCAGGTAACTAAGCAACCAAACTAGCTATTTGGAAGTATGATCCTGCAGTTACTAGGTCATGGGCTGTTAAAATGATTGCTAATCATGATTACCCTATTAACATGGTTGAACATTTTTACTTTAAAATGTTTTGTAAGTCTTTGAACCCTGCTGCTAAGATGCCATGTAGGAACACAACTAGAAGTGATTTGATGAAGTTTTATGGTGAACAAAAAAAAAGAATTGCAACTAGTGTTAGATAATTTGAACTCTAGATGTAGTCTTACAACTGATATGTGGACTGCCAAGCACATAAAGATGGATACTGTTGTGTAACATGCCACTACATAGATGATGCATGGAACCTGAATAAGAAAACATTAGCTTATGTGAACCTTCACCACACACAGGGGATGTTCTTTCAGAATGTATTAAGAATTGCTCACTTGAATAAAACATAAATAGGAAATTGTTTGCTGTAACTGCTGATAATGCTACTGCAAATGGTGTTATGATGAAAAACTTGATTAGATGGCTAGGTGGTAAGGATTGTCTAGTTCTTGATGGGGAAATGTTTCACATGAGGTGTAGCAACCACATTCTTCATTTGGTTGTGCTAGATGGGATGCAAGTTGCTGCTAAGTTTGTGTCTTAAATTAGAGAATGTGTTAAGTATGTTAAGTCTTCACAAGCTAGGAAAGAGAGGTTTGCAATGGCATTGTCACAATGTAGGTTGACTGGTAAGGCTGTTAGTTTAGATGTGGACACCAGATGGAATTCTACTTTTGTTATGCTTAAGAATGCAATTGAATTAAAAAAAGGGTTTGAGAGGCTAGCTGAAACTGATCCTGAGTTCTTCTGTCTACCATGTGAAGATGAATGGCAACAAAGGGTAGTTATTTGTGCTGCACTAGGGGTTTTTAATGATATTTCAACCAAGTTTGCAGGGATTAAGTATCCAACTGCAAATCTGTACTACAATGGGGTTTATAAGGTTAATAAATGCATCAGAGATTGGGAAAACAATCCTTATGAGTATATCGAAGAGATGGGTTTGAAGATGAGAGAAAAGTTTGATGCATATTGGCTTGACAGTAATTTGGTGATGAGCATTGGTGTTGTGTTGGATCCTAGGTACAAGGCAAGATGGGTAGAGTTTAGATATAAGCAATTATATGGAGGTGTGTATGCAGGGGAGTATAACAAATTCAGAACAAAGTTGACTGCTCTTTTTAATGCATATGATTCACAAACTTCAATGCAGATGAGAATCACTTTGGCAGCCGCAGTTCTGTGTCTAGCTCAAGTATGAATCTGGTCTCAATCAATGCAGATGAGAGTGATCCTGATTATGATGAATTCATGATGCAAAACAGTGAGTTTGAGGTGCAGAAATCTGAGTTGGAGAAGTACTTAGAAGAACCAGTG
Organism: Papaver nudicaule; assembly: GCA_023529015.1. Classification (NCBI taxonomy): domain Eukaryota; kingdom Viridiplantae; phylum Streptophyta; class Magnoliopsida; order Ranunculales; family Papaveraceae; genus Papaver; species Papaver nudicaule. The sequence continues at coordinate 8,770 of JAJJMA010088412.1, forward strand.
CTTAACAAAGGCTCACCAAAGGATGAGTTTCTCTTTGATATCTTGAGTTGGTGGAAGCTAAATGCACCTAAGTACCCTATTCTTGCAAAGATGGCAAGAGATGTGTTGGCTGTTCCAGTCACTAGTGTGGCATCAGAATCTATGTTTAGTCATGGTGGTAGAGTGCTGACAACACACAGAACTTCATTGGATCCAGAGTGTGTTGAAGCATTGCTCTGCTTAGGTGATTGGTTGTCTGACTTCTTTTGTGAAGGTAACAATAACAATAACATTTCTATTCTTTTATTATATTCATAGTTAGTTGCTTATGTTATTTGTTCTGATTCTGAATGACTGAATGTGTTGTAATGCTGCTAATGCAGATGTTGAAGTTATTGAAGAATGTAGTGTTGAAGTTCTGTTGAGTTCAGTGTAATGCAGTCCCAGTCTATGCAAGAACCAGGAGCAGCAGTGCAATGCAGTGCTAGGCCGCTAGCAGACTTTCTTTTGTTTGTTTTTGTGCTTGCTTTTAGGTTTTAATGTGTGAACTGATTCAACTGAATGTGTTTGTGATTCTGTGAAACTCTTGTTATGCTTTTGGGTGTGTTAAATTTGAACAGACTGAAGTTCAGTGAACTGGAAATGTAACTTAGAATTTGTTTGTGTTTGTTTTGAAATTCCTGTCAGATAACAGAACTTATCGGAGAAATTCCGATATCCGATTAGCTTAACATATCAGAATCAGATTGCAATTTAGGTGATCCTATAGGATTTTATCAGCTATAAGAGTTCCGATAGCTCTTAACCTAACAAAATCGGATTTCCAAAAATCCGTCGGAATTCCATCCGTTGACAGCCCTAAGTGTCGGTATCATGGCCTCGAGTCTGATGATATTCGCAGTAGTCTTTGTGGTTCTTGGTTTCGTCTCTCTGTTTGCCTCGGGTTGACGGATAGGGAAAATCTTGTCGACCTCCTTTCTTATTCAATATTTCCGAGAGCGACAATGTTAAATTGGAATATACTATATCTGAGTAGTTTCTTTTTCCTCTTTCTCCCGATTCTCGTCTTTATACTTCGGCTTCTTTTCAAATCCTGAGGTATCGTCTCTCTTCGCTGATCGCTTGCCGGATTCTGCGTGGCTTCAAGTGAGTTGGTCCTTTGCGGGATGCTTCGGTCCTGTGCCGAAGGGTTATCCCTTTGGATGTCCTCTAACATGATGTACTTGTCCTGTATCACGCGTAATTCTCATTCGGTTGCCGGTGTATGCGCATGTAATTCTACGAAGATGGAAGATGTCATATCCAACCCAAACTTGTAACAGTTGATGCTGATTTTCGGGTAAACCTTTCCAATAGCCTGGCACACCTTCTGCCACCTCTCCGTGTATGCCTGAAGTGTCTCTCTTGGCCCGACGGCTAATGCGAATAACCTATCCAGTCCCGCCTTGGTTGCCTTGTTGTACATTGTAAGTCTCCACGAAAATATCAGATAGTTATTCAAAGGAGTCGATGAAATTTGGCTTCAGGTTGTCAAACCACACCAGAGCTATGCCAGTAAGGCTAGATGGGAAATATCGACACAATACTACATCATTGGTGTCCTAGTAGGCCAACACCCGAAGGTAGTATTTCAAGTGTGCTGCAGGATTGGTAGTTCCATCGTAAAGTTGGGTAATGGGCACTTCGGTGGTATTTTGCGTCGTTCAAGTCTGACTGATAGCGGAGTTGTCCTGGCTTCTTGTTTGGCTTCCTCCAGCTTGTATCCTCCTTGCTTAGACTAAACCTAACTTTGGATTATGCTAAGCAAGATGTAGAGTTCGAAACCTAATATGGTTATCTCAGAAACCGTATTTCGAAGTTCAAACTCTATCATTTTGATTTGTGCTTCAACAAATTAATGAGTTTGATATTCTCAGTTTGAAGTATGAATTTTTTCATCTTCAATGTACAACTAAGTCTGTTTGAGTCATCATTAGATTTATGGTTCGTCGCTCTAGTTAGTTGACACATGATTTCTAATCAATACTGTATGTGATTAAATCGTCGTATTTATACACTACATGATCGAACACCCATTTGAGTATTCTATTGGTCTTTGATGTGAATTCTCGAATATCATTAAAGTGATCAACTACATTGGAATCGTGAATTCATGAGGAACAACATTGATATTACTCGGAGAATCATACACGGTACTTTCCATGGTATATCTATATTTTATGATTCAGAGTGTCCTTGAACATACGTTTTCACTTAAACTTAATACACAAGGCTTGTGCATGTCTGCGATGATACGTTGTACTAACGTTAGCCATATTGGATCTGATCCCACTTCCACCTAAGATCAATTGGGCCCGTCCAACAATGCTTAGGAAATGATGTCGACATTATTAAAGCTGATGACAACATTTGGAAGTAATAATACCATAATATGATTTTCGAATCCAGGGACACGGATTTCGAATTGAACTGACCTTCAGTTGGGTGACCACTTCTCCCATCTGCGGTGGTGCTATCATCTCTCCTCTTTGCTGGGAGCGCTCCGAGGCTTTGCGACTGACACGGTCTTCCATGTGAAACAGAGGGACTTGGGATATTGTGCACCTCTCTCTGAGGCATGTTGACTCTCCCTTGATGTCCACCAGGTATACATATTGGTGGTGGTGCCCGAATTCTATTCCTCAGCAAGGAACAGCTTCGCGGTGCTTATGAATTTACTTCATCCTCACCCCTGGTTTGGTAGCTTCGGGCTTGTGATCGTCTTTCCCCCGCTTCGACTCTCTCCTTCAATGCTTGATTCTCTTGCGTTAAGGCATACAAAACCTCATCCTGCTCTTTCTGGTCCTGAAGTAGGGCTTCTAACTGCGCTGCTAAAGGTGGTTCGTTCATTCATTCCTCCCCGTCGTTGGCTTCGTTGTTAATGATCGACCTATCTCATTTTCTGATCCTTCTGACGTGGTTGCCGTATGGACTGACACTGAATTCCCAGTTTGTTCGATAGGAGTACGTGGGATTGGATCTTGCCTTGGAACGTCTTCTCCTGTTAATTCCCTCGGGGCTCCCCTTTCGTGTGCTGCTTGTCTTGCTATGGGATCTCCAAACGGGTAATGGCATACCGTAGATAGGGTTCCTGTCCACCATTTGTTCGTTGATGGCTGCCACCACATTTTGAATGCGAATTCGAACGGATTATGGACATCCATTGACACCCTTATCGTCATCTAATCTAGCCGCCAATCCAATATCCCATTAAATTTTGCCAAACCCATCCGCATCTAAATTTTGTGAAACCCATTTAATCCAAGAGGCGGTTCGGTCATCGCCAATAAAATTGAATCGGGCTGCTCGGGCAAGGCCGATTCGAATGGATAATTGTCATCCTAGTCGACAGGGTTAATATGGTGAAAAACCAAAACCCTAACAAGTGAAAAAACAAACAAACATCCAAATCGATCATTCCCCCTCTCTTCAAAGCAGTTCTCTGCTTTCTTCTCTCTCACTCCCGATTTCTCTGTAAGTCCATCGATCTTTGTCAACTCTCTGTTACACGCTTACTAAAGTTCCGTAGGGTTTATCTATATCTCTACATCAAGATCATGTAATGAAAATTAGTTTCAATTTACTAGAACTTAGTCAGATCTGCATTTAACATCAAAACACTTACTCATTTTATGATTCGATTTCAGATTCTGTTATTAAAGGAGCTGAGTTGATACATCCCTGAGTGAGGGTTCGCTTCACTCTGATTCTACACGATGCCGGTATGTTTTTTTTTCTAGTGATTGAGTGTTCTTCTTATTTAGGGTTTTAGTATTTTTACTTTAGATTCTCTATTATTTTGTTAGCTTAATGTTTATTTTACTTAAATTTTTAGGCTGATAGATTGTTTAAAGATGACGCTACCGAAGAAAAAGGGGAGCGGGCGAGAATGGTGAGTTCTCACTTCTTATACACTGGTTTGATGTTTAATTGCTCGCTGGCCGTTTTATGTTCGTTCTTTTTGTTTAATCTAATTGGTTTTGTATCTATATTGTAGTCCTCCTTTGTTGGTGCAATGGCAATTGCTGATTTGGTCAAGACCACCTTGGGACCAAAAGGGATGGTAAAGTATTTTTAAAATTTGAGCACTAGACATTGTTATTTTGAACCTACTGTTAGTGCATCGGGCAAGGTGTTAATGGTTGGTTGTTGATGCCTGTGTGTTGTAGGACAAAATATTACAATCATCTGGTAGAGGACGAAGTATTACTGTTACAAATGATGGAGCCACAATTTTAAAGTCTCTTCATATTGACAACCCAGCTGCTAAAGTTCTTGTTGGTATCCTTGAGCTTCTGTTTGTCATTTTAAATTTGAAGGATTTTGAGGATACTTCTATGTTTTACTGTTATGGCTTTTTTTATACTTTCATCCTTGGGAATTATAGCACTGACTGACTCTGTGGCTTTGTTAGTCAACCTATATCAGAGGCTCCTAACTCAATCATTTTGTTGATAGTTTATTTTCCTTAATTGTGAATTCTTAGATATTTCCAAGGTCCAGGATGACGAAGTAGGTGACGGAACAACTTCAGTTGTTGTTTTGTGTGGAGAACTTCTTAGGGAGGCAGAAAAGTTGGTTAACGCAAAGATCCATCCTATGACCATAATTTCAGGTTTATTTCAAGTCATTTCACCTATAATAGTTGAGTTGCCACACATAATGCTTATTATAGCGACACTGGATCATTGATTGTACCTAAGTTTCTTAGACTCTATATATCATTTGAAGTTGCTGTGCACACTCCCCACTTTATCTGCTATGTACGCTTGGGAATGTCAAGTATCAAGTATCTACTAATCATAAAAGTGGAGAACTGTTAGCTATCTGTTGTAAGATATTTATTGCAGCTGTTACACGTAGTTGATTGGTACGACTATGGGTGTTTTGCATACGACTGTATGTTAAGCTCGTCAAGAGCAGTTAGTTTGACAGTGCTTGCCTAATCGGGAACACCCGATGTGTGTTATCCACCATTCACTTGCTGTACCTAAAATTCAATCGGTTGAAAATTATGTTTTATAAAGCCTTCATTGAACACCTAATGTGTGTTATCCACCATTCAATTGAATCTAATGTTACTATTTAATTTTACTCACTGTTGATAAGTTGTTTTTTCAGCATGATGCATGCTCGCCTTTTAAATCCGTGTGACATTGGCTGTGATTATTGGTGTCAATTTGTAATAGAATAAATACATCATACGATTGACTTGTATAGATATACAATGTTTCACCTATCTATTTGTAGAACTTGCTTAGGCGGTGTACTGCTCCATGCACACAAATTATTGGTCTAGTTCATGCACTTCTATCTTTTTTCATACTTTTTTTTTTGAAGCTTCTTGTTGAAATTAACATGTTAGTCTGCACCCCCTCCTTGCTTCCATTCCATAAGGCCTGACCACTTTTGATTTGTTTTCTTCTGACTTTTTATTACTTTAGTTTTGTCTTCTTCTTAATGCTCTCTGTTTACTTTGATGTTTTTTTTGATAGGGTTCAGGATGGCCGCTGAATGTGCACTGAATGCTTTGTTGAAGAGAGTAATGGATAACAGAGAGAATTCAGGTAAATATCACATAGAGAACTTATTATCCTCATGTGTACTACGTAGCGAGCCAGGTGACCTTGCTAACAAAATAGACCACACACGTTGATATTAGCCTGTTAAAATACAGGCTGGTAATTTGTTTTGGTCATTGCCTAGCTTATTTACCCGCTTTGGTTTATTTCAGAGAAATTCAAGGAGGACTTGATGAAGATTGCAATGACTACCCTGAGTTCCAAAATTCTCTCCCAGGATAAGGAGCACTTTGCAACACTAGCTGTGGATGCTGTTATGAGGCTCAAGGTAATAATCTTACCTTTCTTAATCTGGTTTAGATTCTGTTTGATTGTTCCATGCATGCTCTTCAACATAAAGTTCTATGAATGTTCTTTCTATAAAGCATAACTTGGCCAAGGTTTTCCTGATTAGTGTTTGAAATAATGTTTTAGTTGCTTGTCTGATTAATTTTTAATGGTGATTGCAGGGAAGCACAAACTTAGAGTCCATCCAAATTATTAAGAAGCCTGGAGGATCCTTGAAGGACTCATTTCTAGACGAAGGGTAAGCTTATGATTATTTTTTCCTGTCCATTAAAATCATGGATGGAATAGTTTGACCGGTAGCTCTTAATGTAAGTATATCCGAATTAGAGGACTAGTCTTCCTTTGAAATAGGGTCCACAGAAGGGAAAAGTACTCCATAGTGGGTCTTGTTCAACTACCACTGAAGATGCATTGCAGGATTTAATACTTTTACGCAGGCCTTACACTTTAATAAATTAAGTTTGGTCTTTGCTCAGGCAATACATAAAAATACATTATGAGGCATGACTTTTTGCTTTTCATTTTTTTGTCGCATTTATGTTTGCATATCTAGGGCTGTTTTAGGCTCACGATATCAAGTCCAGAATCCGCGCTTTGACGTGAGCCTTGTGTTTACTTATATCTTCCTCAATTTAAGCCTTTAAGATGTTTGCCTAGTCCCTATCTATATCGATACAATTAAAAAGACGCGTGGAAATCATAGAGTAAAGATGGAGGCTGTACTAGCGAACAACACTCTATTAAAAAGACGTGTGGAAATCTTAGAGAGTAAAAGTGGAGGCTGTACTAGCGTGTAAACAACACTATCAAGTCCAGAATCTGCGCTTTGATGTGAGCCTTGTGTTTACTTATATCTTCCTCAATTTAAGCCTGTAAGATGTTTGCCTAGTCCCTATCTATATCGATACAATTAAAAAGACGCGTGGAAATCATAGAGTAAAGACGGAGGCTGTACTAGCATGTGAACAACACTCTATTAAAAAGACGTGTGGAAATCTTAGAGAGTAAAAGTGGAGGCTGTACTAGCGTGTGAACAACACTATTACTTCTAACTTCTTGTATGATCTATTGCCTCTATGGTTTTCTTGATTGGCAATTCTTCTAGCATTTGCCTTTAGCCATGCAAGGATACACCTTACCACAGAAATACACCTCACATTACCTCAACATTTTTTCAAACCTTGTGCTCAGGTGAAGTATGTATTTACATCTTGTATCTAATTTGGTGGAGAAATATATTTACACCCTACACACTACTGCATTTTTGAATATTGTATCTATCTACTGCATTTTCATTTCTATGTCTAGCCTTCCTGATGTATTGTATTTTCATTAGTTTGTTTTTATGCGTAATGTTTGCTAGTAATAACATTTCATTGTTCTCCCTATGCAGATTTATTCTTGACAAAAAAATCGGCATTGGGCAGCCAAAGCGCATAGAAAACGCTAACATCTTGGTGGCAAATACTGCTATGGATACCGATAAAGTAAAGATCTACGGGGCTCGTGTTCGTGTCGATTCAATGGCTAGAGTTGCAGAGATTGAAGGGGCGGAAAAAGGGAAAATGAAAGAAAAGGTGGAAAAGATCATTGGTCATGGAATTAACTGCTTTATCAATAGACAGCTGATCTACAATTATCCCGAGGAACTCTTTGCTGATGCTGGAATCCTTGCTATTGAGCATGCAGACTTTGAAGGCATTGAACGCCTCGCTTTGGTAACAGGTGGTGAAATTGCATCTACCTTTGACAATCCTGAATCTGTTAAACTTGGTCATTGCAAGCTTATTGAGGAAATCATGATTGGTGAAGACAAGTTGATCCACTTTTCTGGTGTCGAGATGGGTCAAGCATGTACCATAGTATTGAGAGGAGCAAGGTACTTTCTTTTACAGTGTTACCTTCGACAGCGCAGAGCTGTACGTGTTATCGTTATTTGTGTGGTCTCTTCCTTCGAAATGCAATGTTTGAAGTTGACATATTCTAAAACCTATTAAAGCTTTGCTATTGGGATTTGATATATTTTTCTTTTGTTGCAGTTTTCATGTTCTTGACGAGGCAGAGAGGTCTCTTCATGATGCACTGTGTGTGCTATCCCAGACCGTGGTCGACAGCAGGGTTTTGCTTGGAGGTGGTTGGCCTGAAATGGTGATGGCGAAGGAGGTAGACGTATTGGCACGTAAGACTCCTGGAAAAAGGTCGCACGCCATAGAGGCTTTCTCTAGAGCTCTCCAGGCCATTCCAACAACTATTGCAGACAATGCAGGTTTGGATAGTGCTGAGTTGATATCTCAGCTTCGTGCTGAGCACCACAAGGAGGAAAGCAATGCTGGGATTGATGTCATCACTGGAGCAGTAAGTGTTTCTTTTTCTAATGAAGCAAAGCAACTTCAAATATGTACTACCTCTGCTTGCTTTTACTTTATTTGGGGTCAAGTATTAGGAAGTTTGATGAAACAATTATCAAACCTGTTTTTGTAAATTTTCTTGATCAACAAGGAGTTTCACATGTTCTTTGGAAGCCAGTTAATGTGATTTAGTTTGTAAAGGTCTAGTAGGAACTTATGTGTTCTCGCCTCTCTTTTCCTGCCTACCTTTAACATGCTGGGTCAATCTTGACTTTGGTTACGCCTTGCCCTTTTAACATCCTACCATGTTTGTTTGGATTATATGCAGGTAGGGGACATGGAGAAACTGGGGATATCAGAGGCTTTTAAGGTTAAACAGAATGTTCTGCTATCTGCTACTGAAGCTGCAGAGATGATTCTCAGGGTTGATGAAATTATCACTTGTGCCCCACGAAAGAGAGAAGACAGAATGTGATTGCTGAAGCGCATCTCTGGCGTTGGCTTTGGCGTTTATGTAACAACTTGTTTGTTCTGGATTTTCTAATTATCTAGGTTTCCAACTCTGTGGTGAATCGCTAGAAAATTGGGTTTTAGTAAATGTAGGGGCAGGGTACTTGTTTTGAACTTTTTGACAAGGAATGATGGTGGCTGTATTTGAATTTTGTGTGAAAAGCTTAGTGTTTAGTCATTTTGTTTTTCTTGGTTACATGGTCTCATTAAAGGAAAACTAACCTAGTTATGAAATGTTTGGTGAGGGAATATGATGGTGGTCAGCTTTTGAATTTTGGGTGAAAAACTTGGGTTGGTAAATATGTTACTATAATAGTTTCCTGGTAACAAAAATTCGATAAAGAAACCGTTTTGCCAGGGCAAATCCCTTGCTCAAACTCCGTCCAACAAAACCATGTTAACGAAAAGAAGGCTTTGGTTACAAGTGTTTGTGCCACTATAACTTATCGAGGCTAGGGGTGTACACTCCGAATTCTGGAGCCACTATAACTTATCGAGGCTAGGGGTGTACACTCCGAATTCTGGATCATATGACTTCTTTCACTATGCGCTAAAAAGAAAACCTTGAACACCGGTCCTTCTGTCACTAGGGGTAAAGTAGATTTTTAACTCTAGCTTTCGACTTATCTCTTTTTGTTATTCCTGATTTTGTTATCGCTTCACTCTGATTCTGCACAATGCCGGTATGTTTTCTAGTGATCAAGTGTTATTCTTATTTAGGGTTTTAGTTTTTTACTTTAGATTCTCTATTTTACATGTTTACTTGCTTTATTTTTAGGCTGATAGATTGTTGGCAAATGACGCTACGGAAGAAAAAGGGGAACGAGCCAGAATGGTGAGTTCTTTGGTTTGATGTTTATTGATTCTGTAAATCAAATGTCTGTTTTTTTTTTTTTTGACCTAATTGGTTTTGTATCTTTACCGTAGGTTTCCTTTGTTGGTGCATTGGCAACTGCTGATGTGGTTAAGACCACATTAGGGCCAAAAGGGATGGTAAGTTCTTAAAATTTTGAGTACAAGAAATTGTCATTTTGAACCTGCTATATGCGCGTCGGGCAAGATACTATATTTATAGTTGGTTTGTCAATGTCTCTGTGTTGTAGGATAAAATTTTACAATCATGTGGGAGAGATCGTAGTGTTACCGTTACAAATGATGGAGCCACCATTTTAAAGTCTCTTCACATTGACAACCCAGCTGCCAAAGTTCTTATTGGTATCCTTGAGCTTATGTTTGTCATTTGAACTTAGGAAGACTATGCAGATACTTTCACATTTTACTGTTTTACGGCTTTTTTATACTTTTCATCCTTGGGAATTATAGCACTGACTGACTCCACGGTTTTGTTGGTCAACCTTTTGTAAGGAGTTACATCAGGAGCTCCTAGCTCGATCTCTTTTGTCGATTATTTATTTTCCTTAATCGAGAATTTTTAGATATTTCTAAGGTCCAGGATGACGAAGTTGGTGATGGAACAACTTCAGTTGTTGTTTTGTGCGGAGAACTTCTCAGGGAGGCAGAAAAACTAATTAACGCAAAGATCCATCCTATGATAATAATTTCAGGTTTGTTTCTAGTTATTCCACCTATAATAGTTGAGTTATCATTTGCCATATATTGTGATTACTATAGTGTCAGTGGGTCATTGATCGTACACCTTCAAGTTTCTCAGACTCACTTGCATTTGTGCATTGTATATATCATTTGAAGTTGCTGTGCGCATTCCTCTGTTATGTAAACTCGTGCATGTCAACTATCAAGTATCAATTAATCACAAACGCAGAGGAGAATTATTAGTTGTCAGTTGTAAGATATTTAAGGTGAGTTACCCTCGGACAGGAGTGCTTGGAAATCAGCGATCCGCGTACCAGAACCATGACTTAGGAACATGGGATAATCCTATTGACTTTGATATGGGTTTCAATGTCTAGCCTACCTCAACTTGTTTGGGACATTGGTTATTGTTGTTAGTTGATTGGTACAACTATTCTGTTCTATAAACATGCATTATGTTTAAACTCGTCAGAAGTTAGTTTGACAGTGCTTGCTCAAAGGGGAACTGATTTCCTGCACTTAGTATTCATTGAACGCCTGATGTGTGTTATCCACCATTCAGGCAGATCAAGTTTCAAGCAGATCCCAACTCACATATGTATTTATTTTCTCATTCGAGTGTTTCATAATATCGTTGTTATATTAAGTGTTTATTTAGGGATAGAGAACCAGCATGCTTGTGCTACACTTTCTCGCGGGGAATACATCACATAATGGACTTGTATCTACAATGTTTTGCCTTCCTATTTGTAGAGCTTGCTTAGGTGGTGGTGTAAGCTCCATGTAAACAAATATTGGTCTAGTTGTTGTACTTCCATCTTTTATCATACTCGTTGTTTAAAGCTTCTTGTTGAAATCAACATGTTAGTCTGTGCCTTTTTGCTTCCATTTCTTTTGGCCTGACCTTTTCGTTTTGTGTCTGAATCACTTCAGTTTTGTTTTCTCCTGAATGATCTCTGTTTACTTTGGCAGGGTTCAGGATGGCCGCTGAATGTGCACTGAATGCTTTGTTGAAGAGAGTAATGGATAACAAAGATAACTCAGGTAAATATCATATAAAGAACTTATTATGCACATGTGTACTAAGTAGTGAGCCTGGTGGCCGTGCTACTTTTCTGTTATGAACTATTTTGATCTTTTATGCAACCTGATGATCTCGCGCCATTAACAAAATAAACCAAACGTGGTGAATTATCCTGTTAAAATATAGGCCGATAATTTGTTTTTGTTTTTGCCTAGCTTATTCACCTCCCTTGGTTTTACTTCAGAGAAATTCAGGGAGGACCTGATGAAGATTGCCATGACTACCCTGAGTTCCAAAATTCTCTCCCAGGATAAAGAGCACTTTGCAACACTAGCTGTAGATGCTGTCATGAGGCTTAAGGTAATAATCTAACCTTTCTTCATAATTCACAATGATCTCGTGATCTGGTTTAGATCCTTTGTGACTGTTACTGTGCATGCCCTTCTACATTCAGTTATGCAAATGTTCTTTGTATAAAGCCTCACTTGGCCACCTGCTGCCTGAACGGTTTTCCTGGTTTTGAAACAGTGTTGTAGCTGCTTTCTGAACTTTTTGTAATGGTAATTGCAGGGAAGCACAAACTTAGAGTCCATCCAAATTATTAAGAAGCCCGGAGGATCCTTGAAGGACTCATTTCTAGACGAAGGGTAAGCTTATGAAGTTATGTTGAGGAACTTATTTTTCCTATCCAATAAAATCATGTAGGAAAATGTTTTGACCGAATTCTGCTTCAGCTCTTAATGTACGTATACCTGGATCAGAGGACTAGACTTCCACTGAAATAGGGTCCACGCAAGGGAAAACATATAGAGGGTCTTGTTCTTGGGGTGAGATATCATAATTGTTCAAATGCTACTCAAGTTGCATTAGAGATTTGATATTATTAGTCAGGCCGTGCTCATTTATCTATTAAGTTTGGTCTTTGCTCATCAAGGGTTGTTTTAGGCTCCCAATATATTTGCTCTCAAAGTCCAAAATTCGTGCTTTGATGTGAGCCTCCTAGCCTTGATGCGTTTTTGCATATCTTTCATTTTAAGCCTTTAAGATGTTGCCTTAGTCTCCATCTATTTAAATACCATCAAAGAAGGCATGTGTGGAAGTTGAAGAGACTAAAAGTGGAGGCTGTACTCTAGCATGTGGACTATTCCTTTATGATTTGTGGTTCTATCATGTTTACTATTCCTTTATGATTTGTGGTTCTATCATGTTAACTATTTGTCAATTCTTCCATGACTTTACGAGTTGTGCTTGAATATATTTATCTTCCAGCACTTGTTTAGCAATGCAAGGAAACACCTTGTTACCTCGACGGTTTTTTATACCTTGTGTTCAGATGAACTTACACCCACAGACACATAATAATTAGATTTTTTTTTTATATATTATCCCTCATTGGAGATTCTTTATTAAATATGTATTTACTCTTGTATCCGATTTAGTGGAGCAATATTTTTACACCCTAGACACTCGTTGAAGGATATGAATTGACACGGAATCATAAAAGCATCTACTGCAATTTTCATTACCATGTCTAGTCTTCATGCTGTATTTTATTTCAATATTTTGCTTTAATGCGCTTAATGTTTGTTAGTAATAACATTTCATCACATGGGCATTCGTTCTCCCTATGCAGCTTTATTCTTGACAAAAAAATTGGTATTGGGCAGCCAAAGCGCATTGAAAATGCCAACATCTTGGTGGCGAATACAGCTATGGATACCGATAAAGTAAAGATTTATGGGGCTCGTGTTCGTGTTGATTCAATGGCTAGAGTTGCAGAGATTGAAGGGGCGGAAAAAGGGAAAATGAAAGAAAAGGTGGAAAAGATCATCGGTCATGGAATTAACTGTTTTATCAATAGACAGCTGATCTACAACTATCCTGAAGAACTCTTCGCTGATGCTGGAATCCTTGCTATTGAGCATGCAGACTTTGAAGGCATTGAACGCCTCGCTTTGGTAACAGGTGGTGAAATTGCATCTACCTTTGACAATCCCGAATCTGTTAAACTTGGTCATTGCAAGCTTATCGAAGAAATCATGATTGGCGAAGATAAGTTGATCCACTTCTCTGGTGTCGAGATGGGTCAAGCATGTACCATAGTATTGAGAGGTGCAAGGTATTTTTCTTTTCCAGTGTTACCTTCGTCGACGCAGATCAGTTGCGTGTTATAGATATTTTTGTGCATGTTGGTGTCTCTCTTAGCCTTACAGGAGACGAAACTTATTTATGTGGTATTTTGTGCATGTTGGTGTCTCTCTTAGACTTACAGGAGACGAAACTTATTTATGTGGTCTCTTCTTCAAAATGCTGAAACTTTAAAGTTGAGAACGGATATTTTAAAAACTAATATAAAAGCTTTATTAAGGGGTATTTGATAGATATTTTTTTTCTTGCAGTTTTCATGTTCTTGATGAGGCAGAGAGGTCTCTTCATGATGCATTGTGCGTGCTATCCCAGACAGTGGTTGACAGCAGGGTTTTGCTCGGAGGTGGTTGGCCTGAAATGGTGATGTCAAAGGAGGTTGATGTGTTGGCACATAAGACTCCTGGAAAAAGGTCGCATGCCATAGAGGCTTTCTCAAGAGCTCTCCAGGCCATTCCAACAACTATTGCAGACAATGCAGGTTTGGATAGTGCTGAGTTGATATCCCAGCTTCGTGCTGAGCACCACAAGGAGGAAAGCAATGCTGGGATTGATGTCATCACTGGAGCTGTAAGTATTATTTTTTTCTTCTAGTAGGAGCATATGTGTATTCTCACTTCTCTTTTCCTGCCTACCTTTAAAATGCTGGGTCAATCTTGACTTTGGTTATGCCTTGCTGTTTTAACATCTTGCTATGTTTGCCTACAAATGTTTGGAATATATATGCAGGTAGGGGACATGGAGAAACTGGGGATATCAGAAGCTTTTAAGGTTAAACAGAATGTTCTGCTATCTGCTACTGAAGCTGCAGAGATGATTCTCAGGGTTGATGAAATTATCACTTGTGCCCCTCGGAAAAGAGAAGATAGAATGTGAATAAGTATACCAAAGTGCATCTCTGACATTTATGTAACGGCTCGTACTAATTTTCTAGGTTTCCAGCTATTTCTGGTGACTCTAGAAAATTGGGTTCAGTAAATGTAGGGTCAGATACTTGTGTTGAACTTTTTAGAGATGGTCCTTTAGTCCTGAGTTATCATTAGCATTTTTTTTCTTGGTAACAAGGTTTCATTAAAGGAATACTGACCGAGCTTTAAACACTTCGATGCGGGAATACGATGGTGGGCAATTTTTTGAATCTTATGTGAAAAACTTAGTTTTAGTAGATTTTTCAACTCCACTACAGCTTTCGTTTTCATTCTTTTGTACACTAATCTAAGTTGCATAGTTTCTTGAACGCATAAAATCTCCCAATTGGTGATCTCCAGGAACTTGGTCGAGAGTACATCGAGCCCGACAAGCCGTTTCTGCCTAAGATACTCTAAGCATCACTTGTTTGTTCTCTATTACCTTACTGATTCTCTAAGTATCATTTTTTTGTTCTTTTCTGAACGCTTCGCCACAGTTGTATCATCAGAATCTTGAGATACCAACATACAAGATAATCTTGTAGAGAACTCTAATAAAAAAGCTCTAGAAAAACTAGCTCGGAATAAAGGACTGTCTTTTGTTTTGTTCATATTGTCACACTCGATCACGTATGTATGCCGTTGAATAACGAACCGTTAACCAGATCTTTGACCAATTCGAATTATCCGAATCCCTATAATGTTTGCCATCTCAAATTTACATCCGTACCCCGAATTCTAATTAGCGGCTGGAACATACAAATTCCTGTTACTTTCCTGGTTATTCAGTTTTAACATTCTTCCTGTATTGATTTATTCCGCTCTCAGTACCGGCCTAGTGTTTTGTTTGCTTGCTTTTGTAAAAATATGTTTGATTATACTTTTTTGACGTTTTCTGTTCTTTAATTCAATATAAATATGCTCTCAGTGGTAATAATGGTACACCATACATTGGAAAAACAAATCCAACTACAACATGCAGTATCCACTTACATTTGGGAATATACTTGTCCACCGTATTTACATGCAACTGTAATGGATGACTCAAGGGGACGCACATATCCTAGAAATGTGCCTATGTTTTTAAATTATTGATATAATGGAGATATCCGACCTTAAAAAAAAATACATTTTCTTTTTTCTTACATAAAAAAAGATACGCCTCACTTCCATAATTTATTCGTACATCATAATTCCATAGATGGCTGAGATATGGTTGGTTTCATCTTATTTTCTTTTTCTGCTTCTCATTTCTTTCTCCACAGGGACTATCGAACTGTCCAATGCAAATACTGTTTCAAGCATTTTCATATTTGGCGACTCAACAACTGACGTAGGGACTAACAATTTTTTGGAAGTAAATTTGGTGGCAAGAGCAAATTACAAACATAACGGTATTGATTTTTCCTCCACTGGGTTACCCACCCGAAGATTTAGCAATGGTCGTAATTGATAACATGGTGCTGGTGAATCAAAGTATTTTTCATTACAGAGAAGAAATAGAAGGATAAATTGTTACAGACCAAATGAAACAAATGATTAGTATTTACACTAATCCTAACCGAGAAAACAAATGCTATCAGCTCACACGTATGAGTCGCACAAGCACAATAAACATCACACGATCAACACGTGACAAAGGAGAGAGTAATACAGATAAAAGTCAGTTATCCTTCACCGCAGTAATCTCCTTAACCTGCACTGCTTCATTGGCTATGCCATTATGCCCCCTCAAACTCAAAGGTGGTGCAAGCACCTTAAGTTTGGATCTTATATAAATGAATCTTGGACCATGCAACCCTTTCGTGAAGACATCAGCCAGTTGATCAAGAGTATTGACATAAAAACATCCAAAGCCTTGGACTGAACTAATTCCCTGATGAAATGATAATCCAAATGCACATGTTTCATCTTAGAATGCAATACTGGATTAAAGGCCAGTGAGATGGAGCTGATGTTGTCACAACCAAGTTTAGGAATACCAGGAAGAGACACATGAAGATCCTGTAAAAGATAACAAATCCAAACCATTTCAGCTGCATTATGTGCCAAAGTTCTATATTCAGCCTCAGTACTGGATCTGGCAACTGTTGTCTGCTTTTTAGAAGACCAAGAAATAGGATTAGAGCCCAGAAAAACACAGTAGCTACCAGTAGAGCGTCTATCATCCATATTACCAGCCCAATCAGCATCAGAGAAACCCAGAAGAAAATTATCTCCTTTTGTAAAGTACAAACCAAATCCCAGAGTGGCCTTAATGTATCTGAGAATTCTCTTAGCAGCAATCAGGTGTGTTGTTCTAGGATTCTGCAAGTGCTGGCAAACAAGATTAACTGCAAATGAGATTTCTGGCCTAGTCCATGTCAGATAATGTAATGCACCCACCAAAGATCTGTATTCAGTTGCATTTTCAAGAAGTTCTCCATCATGTTTACTGAGTTTGTCATTAGGTGAAATTGGAGTTTGACAGGGCTTAGCTCCTTCCATATGAAATTTGTGTAGAAGATCCACTGCATACTTAGTATGAGATAACATCAAGGAGTTAGAATCTCTTTTAACTTCCAGACCCAAAAAGTAGTGAAGCTGACCCAAATCTTTGATAGGAAATAAATCTTGCAGCTGAGTGATGATTGTTTTAAGAAAAGCAGGAGAATCTCCAGTGAGCAATATGTCATCCACATAAACCAGGGCTAAAGTAGTTTGATTTTGTTCATAATGAACAAATAATGATGAATCTGCCACTGAATTAACAAAGCCAAGAGATGTAAAAGCAGAACTAAGTTTCTCATACCGTGCTCTTGGGGATAGCTTAAGGCCATAAATTGACTTGTGAAGAAGACAAACATGATCAGGTTTAGATTCATCCACATACCCTGGTGGCTGAGTCATATAAACTTCTTCCTTAAGATCTCCATGTAGGAAGGCATTGCTGACATCCAGTTGATGAATGAACCAGTTGTGCTGCACTGCCATGGCAAGAACAGTTCTGATTGTAGTAGGTTTAGCCACAGGGCTGAATGTTTCTTCAAAATCCTCACCAAATCTTTGATGATAACCCTTTGCCACTAACCTTGCTTTGTGGACGTCTACTTTACCATCAGGATTCTGTTTTTCCCTGAAAACCCATTTGCAACCCACTAGATTCTGACCATCATAGGGCACCAAGCTCCATGTACCAGCTCTCTGAAGAGCATTGTATTCTCTGTCAGAAGCCTTTCTCCAAACTGGAATTTTGAAAGCAGCAGTAATACATGTAGGAACTGAACTAGCAATTGCAGTGGAACCAGCTAGATAAACTTCAGGATCAAAAGATTTTCCATATGTGCTAGTACCAAGGAGAGCAATAAAGGTTGGATGCATATGATATTTAGTGGCAAAGTAGGACTTTGGCCTGCAAATTCCATTCTTACTTCTAGTATTCATGTTATGATCATTCTTAGTGACATTCTCAGAAGAAAGAGATGGGATTGAAATGGAAATATCAGCTGGCAGAGGAGAAGGTGTTTGATCTGTAGAGAACTCAACATCAGAAGATGGAGTTGAGGAAATATCAGTTGAAAGAGTTTTATAAGGAAAGGAAGTTTCATTAAAAGAAACATGTCTAGAAATATAAACTCTTCTGGCAACAAGATCATAACACCTATAGTCTTTGTGAGATTGACTATAGCCCAAAAAAATGCATTGTTTACTATTTGGTTCAAGTTTGTTAGTAATATATGGCTTTAACCAAGGAAAACAAGCACAACCAAACACCTTAAGAAAAGAATAATCAGGCTTTCTTTGAGTTAGTTGTTCAAATGGCGTAGAAAACTGAATAGATCTTGTTGGAAGTCTGTTAATAAGATAGTTGGCTGTTTGTAAAGCTTCCACCCAAAAAATATTAGGTAAACCTGATTGACATAAAAGAGTTCTTGTGACACCTAAAAGATGTTTGTGCTTTACTTCTGCCACACCATTCTGCTCAGGTGTATGAGGGCAAGAAAGTTCATGGGAAATGCCTTGAGCATTACAGAATTGATGCAAGAACTGGTTTATAAATTCACCACCACCATCAGTTCTGATAGTGATAACTTTGTGAGAGAACAATTTTTCAATTCTTGCCACAAAAGAAATGAATGCATGCTTAAAATCAGATTTATTGGCTAAAGGTAAAACCCAACAATACTTTGTTTTATCATCAATGATGTTTGCATAATACAAAGAACCTGACAAAGAAGCAACATGACAGGGACCCCACAAATCCATGTGCAACAACTCCAGAGGTTGTTGAGCAACATTACAGGACAGCTGAAAAGGTAATTTTTGAGTTCTACATAATTGACACTCAGTACAAAAGAAAGGCTTATTGGACACACTAGACAGGTTGAGTTGTTTGCTGATTCTCTGAAGAGCCTGGAAGGAAGGATGACCAAATCTTCTATGGAGGATAGCATTGTCTGTTATTGAGGCTGATAAAACATGAGTTGAGTTGTTGAATTTGAGAGGATACATGCCATTTCTTTGTGGACCTTGGAAGATAATCTTCCCATTGCTCAAATCCTTCACAGAGAAGCCATGAGAGTCAAGTGTTAAAGAGCAATTATTATCAGTAGTGAATTTGTAAACAGATAACAGATTGTGTGATGATTGAGGAACTATGAGAATTTCATTAAGTTTAAAAGAATGATCATTAACAGTTTTACTAGAGTATCCAGAATGAGTTATAGCCATACCTGAACCATTAGCAGTCTGAATCATTTCACTTCCATCATAATCAGTCACCTCCTCAGCAGCAGCAACATTTGGTGTGACATGATGAGTGGCACCACTATCAGCAATCCATTCCTCTTCATTGTCAAAGATATCAGCAGCTGCAAGCATATCACTTAAATTTGGAGGAGGAGCTCTTCCTTGGTAGGTAATATTAAGTCTCTGATTACAAGTAGTGGCAATGTGTCCTGGAATTTGACAAATCTGACACTTCTCAACTTGTGAAGTTCCTCTTCCATAACTTTGTCTGCCAAACATAGTTGGATTATGATGTTTACCACCACTAGCATATCCTCTTCCTCTATAAGCACCCCTGTTGGATTTATAGTTGCTAGAACTACCTCTAAAAACACCTCTAGATGGATGAGCCAAAAAGGCTTTAGAGTCAGATTCATTCATGAAGTTTGCTTTCTTATTTATTGCTTGAACATTAGACTCTTCACTCAACAAATTTTTATGGAGTTCAATACTAGTAACAGGAGGATAACGATGTCTCATAGAAGTGATAAAAGATATATAATCATCCTTAAGTGCATTAAGAGTAATAGTAACCAGATCTCTGTCAGAGACAACATCACCTGCAACAGCTAGCTGATCTGATAAGAGATGAATTTTATTGATTAATTGAGGTACTGTACGATCTCCTTGAGTAATGTTGAGCAATCTGGTTCGTAATTGAATTGAGTGAGAGGCTGAAGATCTAGTAAATCTTTCTTCAATACTTTTTCAAAGTTGATGAGCTGTTGTAGATCTTGAAAAATAGACAATAACTTTAGGCTCAACGGTTGTATTTATCCACATTCGAATCGTAGCATCAACATCAATCCAGTCGGTGTAGAGAGGATTTTCCACTTCATTGGCTTCATTCGAGGAGTAGTATAGCGAGGTGGACAAGGGAAAGTTCCATTTAGATATTTTTCCAATCGGTACCTTTGAATAACCGGATCCATAAGATTTCTCTAAGTGATATAGTTTCCTTCATTAAGTTTGACAGTGATGAGGTTCTGTAATTGATTGAGAGAGAGTGAGGAAATTGTACGAGAAGTTGGATTATCCATCCTAGAATCAACTGAACATGAAGGAAATTCAGCAATCATAAAACTAACAAAGGTAATTGCAGATCGAAAACAACTCAGTTCAGAGAATAAATTGAACTGAAAGAAGGTTTGAAAAACCAAAAATAATTTACGAAATTAAGTTTGTAATAGAAGGAAAACTTAATTTGAAAGTAGATCTGAGCAAAGACAAATCAAAAAATAGATCAGAGATCGAAGAAATGAACGAATTATCTTCTCTAGAACACCAACACAAGAGAGAATAACAGTTTAACAGAGAAGCGGAAGAAGAAATTGATATCAGATTATCAATGAGACGGATCGAGAAGAGTTAATCCCAACTCTCACTAGTCTGATACCATGATAACATGGTGCTGGTGAATCAAAGTATTTTTCATTACAGAGAAGAAATAGAAGGATAAACTGTTACAAACCAAATGAAACAAATGATTAGTATTTAAACTAATCCTAACCGAGAAAACAAATGCTATCAGCTCACACGTATGAGTCGCACAAGCACAGTAAACATCACACGATCAGCACGTGACAAATGAGAGAGTAATACAAATAAAAGTCAGTTATCCTTCACCGCAGTAATCTCCTTAACCTGCACTGCTTCACTGGCTATGCCATTAGTAATACTGCTGATTATCTAGGTAAAATAATTATATCAACACTAGTCTAACGATAAAAAAAACAAAACAAAAACACACTAATCTGCAAAAATTCAATTGGGCTTTAAATTGGGCTCTTTGAGATTCACAATTGGGCTTTAAGTATATCGGTGTCTTTTCTTAATTTACGTGCCAATTACAAAATGATCATACCCATCTTTACAAAAATGGTGTTTTCCATCGGATTTAACCATTTTCAGTAAAACATTGTTAACTTTTTACCTAAATACCCTTTCACCACCACCATATGACCCCCACGACCACCACTTGGGCCCCTACCAGAACTTGAACCTGAACTCCCACCATCTGAACCTGAAATCCCCACCACCAGAACTGAACCTGAACCTCCACCACCCAACCCTAAAACCATGCACGACCTGCACCCATCACCATTCCCACCTTAGGAACAATTAGGTAATAGCACTGAGTTATTTAGTCATCAATAGTGTCATAGTGACTTAACTTTAATATCCTTTAATTTTGTTGAAACGCATGTTTAATAGTTCACAGCAAACCTAATTGGCCTGCAAAGAAGTCCTGCCCCTTTTCATGCACTTTTACTTAAGAAAGGGTCTCTCAAGAGACATGTCCTTGGTGGTGCTAATTTTGCCTCCAAAGGTTCTGGAATTCTTTTAGGCACTAGAAGCGAATTTGTAAGAGGACTCCCCACTCTCTCAGAGACTTCTATTATTCGAATGCATGATTATGAAACCTGTGCATCCTTAGATGTACCAATTAAGTAGTTCATATATGGTGTTGATAAAGAAATGAACCTTTTCATCCGTACTGTCAACAGGGAAAGGTAGTGCCTTTGGATGAGCAAGTCGAACAATTTGCTACAGTTAGAGGAAATCTTACAAAAAAATTTAGGATCTTCAAGAAAAACTGATACGTTTATCTCAAAGTCTATTTTCTTCGTCAGCGTAGGAAGCAATGACATTTTCGAATACTTCCTCTCGAACAAGAATCCTAACAAGGAGGAGTTCATGACAAGACTTAAATCGACTTACAAGAGTCAACTAAGAGTGAGTTCTCTCTACAGTATATGATGTATGAGCACAACTTAAAGGGCGTTTGTTTTCCTTTCCTGGATCTGACTCGTTTGAATATGACTGAAATTACCAGATTCATCTAAATCTGACTCAATTTTTTTAAAATGTGTTTATTTTTTTTATCAGATCTAACTTAACTAACTCAATTTATTTGGATATTTTCGCCATTTTCTGAGTCACTGGCGTTTTGATACTTGACTCAAATGGGTCCGAGTCATTCACCGAGTCAGATCTGACTCAAAAGAAAAAACAAACAGTTTGACATCTGATTCGGATCAGTGGTCGAATCAGCTCCAAACGTTAGCAAAAAAGTAAGTTAATATTAGAGCAACTTAAGTATTATTGATGCAGGATTTATATAAACTCGGAGCAAGGAAATTTGGGATTGTAAGCACACCACTGATAGGATGTTGTCCATCGAAAAGGTCCTTAAATGTAACCGGAGGATGTTTAGACATATTGAACGAGTACTCTTTAGCGTTCTATACTACGATGGGACATATGTTGATTGACCTAAGCTGTGAACTCAAAGAGATGAAATACTCATTTGCAAATGCATATGAAATGGTTGCTAATATCATGGATGACCCACTTCCCTATGGTACACCTGATTTTCGATCATGCGCAAAAGGTGTTGGTATTTTAGTTTTTCTTGTTGATTAATCTTTTTTCATAGTGAAAACTACTATCTACCCCAAATAATATGGGTACAAACTATATAAACCCAACAATATGGATCTTATACTACCAACCCCAAAGTTTTAAAAATTTGTTATTAGAAAGCCCAAAATGGGCTTGATTTTGAATTTTTCCCGGATGATGACGTCATCCATATTTTCATAATACCCAAATTAACCTCTTATATATATATGTTTAATAGGTAACATCTTTTATTTCCATATTTCAGTTTTTGGTTTCAGGAACCAGAGCTCAGAGCTCTGTTCGATTTTTTTTTAGGTTTCTCCTTTCTTTCTCCTTCATTCAATTACCATACTATATGTAAAACAGATCAGATTCGTGATTTCTTCAATTGACACACCAGATAATTACCTTGTTCTTGTAGATCTACTAAAAATAGATGGAAACAACTTGTGTTCTTGAAGAATAAT
>JAJJMA010088417.1:0-33174 GCA_023529015.1 Papaver nudicaule
CTTTGTTGCTTATTTAGTCTTTATTACTGTTTGTAGCATCCTCGATGCTGTTCTATTCTGTCTTCGGGCTGTTAAACACAACTAAAAACTGTATGTGCGAGTAGATCTGATGGATATGGTACCTCGTGTACCTATGCAGATTTTCTACTCGTACACATGCAGTGCATTGTACTAAGGGGATTGGTCTCAAATATCGACATGACCTTATTCGTGACACTTTTGCTGACATGTGTTATCGAGCAGGAGTCCCAGCCAGGAAAGAAGTGGATTTGGGGTTCCAATCTGATGATGGTTTGTCTCTGAGACCTGCGGATATCCTAGTCTATAACTGGGACAACGGTCGTGATGTGTGTTTAGATGTGAATGGTGTTTCCCCTCTCACGGGCAATGGTGTACGTGCTTTTCTTCTAGGTCATTCTATCACAAATGCAGCCACTAAGAAGAATGATAAATATCTTTAGAAGTGCACGGCTCATGGTGTTGGTCTCTAGACGCTCTATCCAATCATCTAATTTCTCTACGTCGATACACCCATCAAAATATGGAATTTCAACATGGAAATCGATTTTCAGATTACTTTGTTTCTTACCAAGAGGTTTGGTTTCTTTAGGTTCTTTGGTTTCTTCTCCATCCCCTAAATCTTCTTCTTCCTCATCCTCTGGTTCATCTTCTTCTTCCTCATCATCCGCAACCTCAGATGGAGTCTTACTCTTCTTTTTCTTCGGCTCGGGTGTATTGGAAAGAATACATTACTTCAACTCTTTAAGAGTGTTTTGAATTAACTTCATGTATGTTTGTAGCGTAGCTACCTTCTCCTCAGTAGTCTTCGGAGTATCATCGCCCTTAGGTTCTTCGTATGTCTTCATCCTAGGGTTCCTTGTCCTCTTAACGTCTTCCTGCTTTACGAGTAACTCACCAAGCTTCTTGTAGAGAGATCTAGTGAAGACCATAAACCACAGTACTTCCCTAAAAGGAGCTAACTAAGCTCTGATACCAACTTGATACGTATAATCTCTGTACTCTTGATGACTAGAGTTATTAGGGCAGAATTCGAAATAACTATAGACGAAAGATAGGTAAAACGTAGACACGAGAACAGATTTACGAAGAAAGATATCTTCTCTAGATTATTAACAAGACAATATTACAATTCTCTCTTTCACGCTCACAATCTGCTAAGCTTGCTTTTGCAATACAATGATTACCTCACAAACTTCTTCTCTAGATTTACTAGATGCCTTCGGTGTCCAAGCTATGAGCTAGGCACCTCTATATATAGTGGTTCGGGTTTCCCCAAAACCTCCTAGGAATCTATTTCCTAATCTAAGAATCCTTCTCTATATAGGAATCCTTTCCTAAATAGAGTTCTTCCCTCAATTAACTCGAGGTCGACTAAGTTCCTAAAGAGACTAGGATACACCTGTATCAGTTGGCAGGCCCAGTACTGCATTTTTTTCGTGGCCTAGTGCGACACTAAAATCTGTGTGGGATAATTTGATGTCTGAAGCTCCAAAAAGGAGCAAACTTTGAAATAATATGCGCATTTTAATTATTCTGAAAGAAAAACCAGATATTGCCTCTAAGCTCAAGGTGAGATTACAGACCCAAACAAGAAACAAAGAGGACACAGTACTCCGAGGCAACCGACGTAGCTCAGACAACTTGTTAACTAGACTATTAAGCATTTCCATGACTCAATGAATTGTTGTATTGTCAGTGTCACCTTCTATGATTAGGTTTTGAAGTTGTATTTGCTAGGCCCAACTAACTGCCTCATAGTCATGCATCACAAGAGCTTCAGCCTGATCACTGATCAGCATCCCTTGCTTTTTCAACTAAAACTTTTGCTGCCACCAGGTTACCTGAAAAATATCTTTAAGTTAGAGTAAAACCAGCATAGGGATTACCATCAGCAAAAGAAGCATCAATGTTCAATTTACCTAGCTTATTTTCATCTTATTTTGACTCTGTATATTTTTAGCCCATCCAAAAGGGGGTAATATGGCCTCATTAGTAAACGTAGTCTTTATCCTTATCCCTAATATCAAAGTCTAAAACTTTCAATCTATTCCCACCTCTTCCATGTCTACGATTGTGCAGTTGCACTCTGACGAAAGGCAGACAGTACCTATAGGCTAAAAAGAGGTAGATAAGCAATTCTGCATAGATGTTACTTTTTTTTTTTTGAAAAGGTCACTTTATTACTTAGTGATTCGAAACACAGGAAGGTACAACTCGTGGTGTGGTAAAACCTAATCTATCGTTGTACAACATTGAATGGAGAAAAGAAGGTGTAACTGCATTCCAGATAACTGTTGATGGATTCCGTAGATTCTGATTCTGTCTTCGAACCTCTTCATTAGCTAGCTCATTCGCCGCCTGATTTGCCTCACGATATGCATGTGTAATTCTGAGTCGTGGGACCTATCTGAGAAAAGAGACCGCGTCAGATAGTATTCCTTGTAGAAACCAATGTGCCTCTATTTGTCCATCGTGAAGCATCTGGAGCATTCGTTTAGAATCTGCTTCGATCCAAACCCTGTCCCAGCCATTTCTGGCAATCATTATTGTCGCCATTAGGAGACCCCAAGATTCTGTAGTTAATGATGTGGAGATTCCCAAAGACACCACCATTGCTTGTATAAGTATTCCCTCCGAGTTTCTAGCAATGACACCTACTCCTGATGGCCCCGGGTTCCCTTTCGAAGCACCATCCATGTTAATTTTAATCCAGGTTGGTTTTGGATGTTCCCAAGCTATCTCAATAGTAGTGCTAGATTGAGTTGACGTTTGGATAGGTGGTGGAGCCACATCTGGAAGAAAGGGGATGATGTGTGTTCTAGCCCATTGAAACTCCTTCCAGAAAACAACAATAATCTAGAATATTTGACTGGGGTTCCGGTTGACTCGCTTGTATAATCGTTCATTCCTAGCAAGCCAGAGGTGCCAAACCGTGTAGAGGAGTAAGTTCTGTTGCGGTTCTGGTACCCGAAGTTGTAGAAATGATGACAAGGTTGTAGGCTGTTCACCGGGGGAAGTTGATGGATCCAAAGAGTGGAGCAAAAACTCCCAAATGAGATGCCAAACCTCCGTTGCAAAACTGCATCTAAACAATAAGTGGTTAGTGGTTTCTCTTCCTGTGATGTAAGTTGTGCAAATGCCAGTGTCCATCAGAGTGCGACAACGGAGGACGTCAAAAGTTGGGATGGCCTCGTTAATGGCTTTCCACAAGAAAAACCTGATTTTATACGGACACGAGAAACTCCAGATACGTGTTGTGAACTCCACACTAAGAAGAATAGAGGTTGTTGTAGATATGGAGTTAGAGTCAAGCAATGCATGATATCCCGTCTTGACAGAGTATTGGCCTGATTTGGTGTATGGCCAAATAATCCTATCTTTGCAGCTCTGTTGAGGAAGATGAATAGCAATAATTCGATGTGCTATATCTTCTGGAAATAATTCAAAAATCAACCGGTGATCCCAAGTGTTTGTGTCAAGTCTGATGAGAGAGGCTACTGCATTACCCGGAAGTGACGAGATGTGTCTAGCTTCATAAACTGACTGGAGTGGAATCCAGTTATCTGTAATTGATGTGGAAGCTCCATTTCCTATGATTGAGAAATCATGTTGACGAAGTAAAGGAGAAACCTTGACTAATCGTTTCCACATTGAGCTAGCCGATGCTGGTGGTTTTGGGAGGCTAGGAAGCATTGTCTTGTCTGACAGATATTTAGTGTGGCATAATCCGCTCTATTGTGTATGTGGTTGGTGCTGTAGTTGCCAGACTCGCTTCAAAAGTAGTGTTTTATTATGTTCTTGAGCCTTCCTAATACTCAAACCTCCTTGTTTTCTCGGATTAGTGATTTTCCTCCAGTTGAGTGTATGAATATTTCTAGTTGCACCTTCATGTCCAGAAGAAATTTCGTGATATTTTATTAATTTTCCGGTGAACTTTGTCTGGAAGGAGTTGTGTCTGCATGATATGATTGGCAGTGGGTGTGAGAGATGTGTTGATTAGTGTTAGTCGCCCCGCTAGATTGAGACACTTAGAAATCCAACCTTGAGCTTTTATCTCATATCTGTTAAGGAGTTGAGTGAGGCTTTTTGAAGCTGATCTTCCATTAGGGAGTTGTACACCCAAATAAACCGGAATGATGAAGGTTGTCGAAATCTGAAAAGTATTCTGGAGTAACTGAGTCACTTCAGGAGAAAGCTTCGGGTGATGAATAATGGTTGATTTAGCCCGATTGATGTACTGTCCAGCCGACTCCGAGTAGGAAGCAAGTAGAGAAGTAATTGTAGTGCAAGTACCTTGGTTTTCTCTGAAAGAAAGGAGTAGATCATCTGCATACATCAAGTGAACAAACTCTGGTGATTTGCTTGAGAGCTTAACCCCTTGGATTTGCCCTGCATTTTGGAGAATACCCAGATTTGCCGAAAGAACTTCAGCACATAGAATAAATATATAAGGTGAAAGAGGATCTCTTTGTCTTAATCCACGTTTTGGTAAAATGTGACCATGTGGAGCACCATTGATGATTACAGAATAAGAAACGGACGAAATACAATTCATGATGTACTCAACAAATTGCTGTGGAAACCCCATGTGTTGTCGAGTATGTGGTATGCAACCCCAATCTAAAGAATCATAAGGCTTTTTGATGTCGAGCTTCATAGCAACTTTGGGAGCTTCAGAAGAAGGTGAAGCACAAATGTGATGAAACAACTCAGCATCAATTGTAATATTATTTTGGATTGAGCGCTTAGGTACAAAAGCACTCTGAAAAGGACTAATGAGGAACGGAAGAACTGGCCGAAGTCTGGCTACCAAAATCTTGGAAATGACTTTGTAGATTACATTGCATAGCCCAATAGGTCGAAACTGTTCCTGTGAAGATGGATTATCTCCTTTGGGATAAGTACAATGTTTGTTTTGTTGATGACCTCATGTAACTCATTATGAAGAAAAAAAATGAGAAACCATATCAAAAATCCGCGTACCTGTGATATCCCAAAATTATTTGAAAATCTACTAGTGAACCCATCTGGCCCAGGTGCCTTTTCAGAACCAATAGAGAATACCGCATCTTTCACTTCTTGAACAGATACTGGTTGTAGAAGAGCAAGTTACTGTGAGTTGGAGAGTCTGTTTTGGACATAATGAAAAATATTCATATCAATGGAAGTGGCAGGAGCAGAGTACTGCCCTTCAAAATATTTTACGATTGTATCCGCAATTTGTTGTGGTTCTGAAATCCAGACTTCCGTGTCCGATAACAAATTACGTATGTAGTTGTGTCTTCTATGAATGGTTGCTTTGGTATGAAAAAATGTTGTGTTGATATCTCCATGTTGCAACCATTCCACCGTTGATCTTTGTCTCCAGAAGGTTGCTAGGAATTCCGAAAGCATAGTATGCGTGTTGCGAAATTCCTCTTCTTTTTGGAGCCAGAAGCACAAATCAGGTCTGACTGCAGAAGATGATTTTTCCTGCGCCATTTTTATCTGTTCTTCAGCACCTTGTATGAGAGATGGTAAGTGTACAAACGTTTGCGTGTCCCATCATTGCAGAGCTGTTGCCATGTTTTCAGTTTTAAGGATGATGTTTACTCCTGGATTTGGATTATGGCCTTCTTCCCAAGCTGAAGTCACAATTTGTTGACAATGCGGATGTAAGAACCAGACATGTTCCATATGAAATCTGTTGACCCTTGGTTTGATTAGTACTTTTTCTTCGAGGAGTATAGGTGCATGATCTGAAGCCACTTCGGTGAGATGAGTCACAAGAGAGTGTGGATTCTCCTGAAGCCAAAGAGTGTTTAACATAGCTCTGTCCAAAAGCTCAAAAATAACAGCTTGCCATTCTTGTCTGTTGGTCCATGTATATGGAATGTCTTTATAGCCTAAATCAACCAATCCAAACGTATCAATATACTCCAAAAAAGCCGTTGCCTGAGCATTGCTAAAAGGTCTGTTTCCCTTTTTCTCCATCTGCGAAATGAGCTCATTAAAGTCCCCAAAGAGTAGCCAAAGTAGTTGAGGCGGGGAACCATGGTGTGGAAGTTCTGCCAGAAATCTGCTCTTGCCAACGGATGTGGTGGTCCATAAATGCCAGTGATAAACCATGGGGTGGTTTTTGTATGTTGAGTAATTTTTGCATGTATGATGCTTTGATTAGCAACCAAAATGTCCACCTGCAAATTTGAATTCCAAAACAGAGCAAGTCCTCCACTTCTACCATTTCGTGAAACTGCAAAACTATCATTAAATCCCAATTGTTCTTTAAGTTTAAACATGAAGGAAGGCAAGGCAAGGCAAGGCAATAGTTTCTGAAAGAAACAATACATCAGGCTTATATCGTCTAACAAGTTTGTTTAATCTTTGTCTAGCAGAGGGTTTATGAACCCCCTGGCAATTCCAAGCAATAAAACTCATGAGACGACAACAGACCAAAAAAAGAGTAGGCTAAATCCAGACAGCCGTAGAACAAGAAAGAAGTAGAGCTTGAGTCAACTCGCCGAGTGTAGATGAAAAAATAAAAAATCCGAAATCAATTGAAGGGAAATATTGATTTGGGTTAGAAATCCACCTTCAAAAGGATATGCACAGCTAAGGAACGGAAGTTTTAAGGTTAATTCAATGTAACCGAAGCTGGTGATGGGAAAAATTAGATTTCAGACGATTCAAAAGACAAGGGATCAAGATGCAGGACCAAAGGTAGGCCACCAAACTAGAACATGCAAGAACAAACGAGAAGAAATCATATTAATTGAAGTTGCACAAAAGGAAGCAAACCCAATAGAGGAAAAGACAAAGACTTGACTGAAGATGGAAAACATATTGAGATCCCGAAACCAAATAGAACAAATAACACATTCACGAGTCAATGAAAGGAACCCAAACAAAAAAAAACAAATTCAAGATACAGGAAAAATAGAATCCAAAGAAGAATTATTGCAGATTAGAGCTAGAAATTGGTGTGAATCGGACTGAGTTATGAATTCAGGATATCGCCGATTTAATGGCCATCAATTTTCTCGCTCTAAGGAAATCAATTAAAACCGAAAGGCAAAGATGCTTTGTGTGCTCCACATTCACATTTTGTATTTTAGCCTCCATAATGAAAATGTTGTATTTTATTTTCTCTTTCCCTTTAGCGAATTTTGTACTGATAGGAAAACAAGAACTCTTTATGCCACAAATATTGTATTTTTTGCCATTTTTTCTCGACTTATATTGTCAGTTTATTAGGGTGAAATATGATGCATTTCCAACCAATCAAGTAGTTGTTAAGGAACGCATTTTTGCTCTCGCACTGCTAGATCAACGTGCGGGCCGTTGGATGGCCAATCCAACGGCCATGATGTTTCGATTCATCCCGTGCGGGATTTTCATTGTGTGTGGGAATCCATCAGAGCCGTTGGATTGGCTCATCCAACGGCCCGCACGCTGCTAGATCAATTTTGATCTAGCAGTGCGAGAGCAAAATAAGGTTCGTTGTTAAGTTATTTCAAAAAACAAAAGTAGTTGTTAAGTTGTCTATCTCTGATGTGTTATCCCTGTGTCATGGATTGCAACATAAAACAGACGAAGTCTTGTCCACGGATTTATCTCTGAAGACTGAGCCAGTGGGGTTGTTGATCCAAACTTCTATGTCTCTAGTTTTCATTGCCCGTCTTAATACGTTGAAGCAGTAGGGTCTGAATTGATGACATCAAATTTTGAAATTCGACTAGTGGTACTTTTGTGGCCGCTTGTTAAAACAGGGTTAGAAACCTTCCCGTGTATTGGTCAGGAATGGTTGTCTTCTGAACTGTGTATTGATAAAGATCAGGAAAGTGACTTGCTTGACCCACTTCATTACAGTCAAGGAAAAAATACATTGACTACTACATTTCCTACCAAATGGTTATCTTGACTCTTGACTGCTCGGTGATAAAGCTTAAGAAAATGACCTTCCTTGACTTCTGGATTACAAGTGTAGGAGTCACGGCTATGGTTCGGGGATTTTAGCTTTCACAACATTGGGTGAGCTTGGAGAAGATACAGTGGATTCTTGAAGAGATTGAAGAACTGCTTCACCCACCATGATTTGAACGCAAAAGTAGGCAACTTTTTATTTCGTCGTTTAGGGCTTGTAATCCAGAAGGCGGTCGGTACCCAGCTTGTATCCAGGCTACCGACCATCTCCTTGTATGACTCAGATGATTCTGACTAACCATTTTATACCCTCTGTGGTTTTTCCTCAAGAAAAAATACATCAACTACTGTAGTTAACTTAAGACACTGACCTTGGTTGATCTTTTCCTTAACAATCAACTACTGTAATTCCTACCGCCCGAAAATAATCTGGTAATGATTCTCAGAATCTCAGTGTTTTAAGACATGTTCAAACACGTCCCCTCGTAGGAATTATACCACTCTGGAGTCTGGTGTTCAATCTGCAATAGGCATCCCATGATCCTTGTAGAAGTAAAAATCGACCTTGAAACATTCAGCGACACTTAAACCGCTGAAAGTTATTTTTTTTTTCTCAAGACAAAACGGCTGGCTGAACAGAACCAACACCAGTTCATTCATGGGTTGAGTCGTTTGACCCTTGATATTTGTTACTTTTGTTCATACTGAGACTGGGTCTGTTCAAAGGTGACCCTCAAATTTAATTTAGATCAAGCAATCCACTCTGAAACGAGCATAATACACCATCAACAAGATATCAAAACTAGTTTCCAATTTAACTAATACATACATCTCACTATAATAAAAAGAAGGGTCTTTTTCATGAGGCCTTCTCCATGAACCGTGAAGCCCGGTTTTTACTAAAACACCCCCGAAAAATTATTTTTTCTGTGCGCATTTTTGTCGTGAATTCCTCCAAACACGAGGGATCAAAAGGTCAAAGTCACAAAACAAAGGTAAAACAGAACCAAATTTCACGACTTATTTTCTTCTCAATCAAAACTCTATCCGATTGAAGTCATGAAAACAGAGAAGAAAATTTAATCTCCCATTCTCATCATGTCCGATCATTCGCGAATGAACTAAATCAATTGAAATTGAAGCTTACAACCACTGAAATACAAAGAAGAAGACAAAGAATCAAATACGAAGAAGGTATTTCGTCCCACGGCTATTTTCTTTTTTGAATGTTGATGGATTTTTCAATTTGAGTTTTAGGGTTTAAATATGCTTGGGGTTTGATTTAGTTGATCTGGAACTAGGGTCTTATTCAATTCACCCAATTTTGTGAAGTTTGAGTTTTAGGATTTAAATTATGCTTGGGGTTTGATTTAGTTATCTGGAATTAGGGTTTTATTCAATTCACCCAATTTTGTGAAGTTTAGTTGTTTGTTAATTTTCCTGAAAGAAATCCCAGTTTTCCAGATTAGCCCTTTTTGGGTTGGGGGGTTCCTAGGCAAGCTAATATCTATGATTTTTGGACTTCTCAAAACTACCCATGGAGGTGTTACTTCATTGAACTTGAATACCTATTTCAGTTGACGAGGAGAAAAAGAGAGACGGGTTGGATGAACTTCTGAGTTTTGCAGATTAAATGAGTTCATTTGCATGACTTTTATTAGATACTGAGGATCTGAGAAGATTGGTCTTGGTTTCATCTTTCAAACTGCAACCAACTCCACACTTAGCATGCCTATATATAGTTATGATTTTGACTTGCTGCGAACAAAAGTATATTTGCTTTTGGTGTTTTGATCGATGTGTTTATCCAATAATTCGTCCAAACGTTTGTTAGCGCGAACAAATCAAAACTTCATTAGGATGTCGATGCCCTTAAGTTTGTTCATGGGAATCATGCAAAATTCATTAGGATGTGTATGCCCTTTGGGTATCCATTTCATAAATTACCAAGTCCCAACATTGTGAATTGTACTTTGATTGCCATTTGCCATAAGATGATTGGTAAATTCCTGCACCTGTAATTTGACAAAAGGTTGTCACATTGTAATGTTTGCTTGGTTAGGTTGGAGCTGTCTTTCTCGATGGTCTGCCTACTACCTTGGGCGAGGATCGTGTTAAAGACTATTTCAAGAATCTTAGAAAAAAAAAGGTTGAATTGCATGGATTCGCCATTGGTGAGGTACATTAGCTAATAATCCTACAAATTATATATGATATTTTTGAAGCTTATCGAAAAGTTGTTAACTACAAATACGACGAAGTGTGTTTGGACGACGAAATACTAACTTAATTTCATTCCAGGTCCATATGAAAGAGTCATCCTTGGGTGAGGTAGGCTTGGCATCACAATGAATATGGAGTGGGACTGGAGCACAAGAGAGACCAGACAAAAACATTCAGTGGCTTACTTTGTGCATGATGCCAGAAATATTGGGTAAAAAAGAAAGATTGGCATTCTGCCACGTCATTTGTTTTCAACATTTCAGTTTACATTGTTGCGAATGAGTTATAGACAAGAAACTTTGTGAAAAATATTACCGGCATTTGAGCAAGAGAATCTGTAACATACTTAAAGATTTAATGCACCTTTTATGATTGCAGATTTTAGAATAAACGGCAGACGCGTAGCGCGTGCGTCTATACTAGTGTTGATAAAACAAAAGCTCATATTCCATACGGTAGAGGAAATGGCATTACATAGATAAACCTACCAAAATAAAACGAAATACATCGTAGTAATTCATAAAACTGAAAGGAAAAAAAAAAAGGAAGACCAACTTATGTCTTCTCTAAAAACAAACATCAAACACTAAAAGCAAGAGTTTTCTCTTATTTGTGCACCTCTGGTAAAAAAAATCAAGGCGATCACAACTTCCTAAAAACAGAAAGAAAACGAAAAACAACCTTATTTATATACAAATTACCCTTAAAAAAACTCCAAGACCATCTTTAGGAAAGTCTGAGTTCACTCAGTGCCACCACCACCACCCCACTGAGGATAACTAATTTAAACAACTCATTTCACCGGAGACGTAGCATGCGGCAGAGACTATCAGTAGCAACACCATTATCAGTCCCGGCACATCCAATGGCTTCCACATTACAGCTAAGCCTTGGTCTCATTGAAAACTTCGGTAGTGGCAAGCTACTCGGTGGAGGAGCAAGGGCAAAAATTGAACCAGAAAACTCCTCATCCACATCCACAACTTTCACAGCAGCAGTAGGTTGCTGTTTCATGGCCCTAGAAACTTGTTCTGGAATATCACAAGGTTCTGGTCCTAATCGTTTAGAACTAATCATCAAATTAACATCTCCTCCTTTTACAGTACTACTAGTAATTGATTGTATTGGCTTCTTAGGACTAATAACAGAAGAAGACTTTGATTTCTTCTTTGATGAATGATCTGGCTGGTCTCTTGTTGACAATGATCTGTTGTTGTTCTTCCTGATTGGTGATGAATGAATCAGAGGTCTGTTGTTATTGTTGTTGGGGCGGATGGGAATAAGAGGAAGTGACGCATAAGGTTTCTTAGTGGGAAGAGGAAGAAGTGGTGGTTGTTTTTGATTGATTATTGGTACAGAGGATGAATAAAACGAAGGAGCAGAGGAATACATTGAAGGAGCAGAGTAAAAACTTGAACCACCGCCAACACCTCCATGGATGTTTGGATAAGGAGAGAAATTTTCAGAATAAGATCTTGAAATAAAATTATTATGAGGATTCTGAATATAACGGTTTCTGTTTAGAGAAATTGATCGATGATGATGCTGATTGTGGCTATCTGATTGTAATAACACGGCCTCCATTGTTAACAGATTTTTTGGATGATCGATTGAAGAAACTAAAAATAGAATAAACTCTAACTAGAAGAAGGTAATGATCTTGTAAAAAATTATAGATCAAGAACCAGATTTGATTACTACACAGAAAAGAAAGAAGAACACAGATCTTAATCACTCTTTTTAAATATAACAGAGAAGATTGATCAACAAGAAAATAAAAAAACTTTAAACGAAATAGAAATCAAAATAAATTATCTTATTTTTTGGGTTTCTTTTTTTAGGGAGATAATTTCTTCAGTTCTCGGATCCTCTTTGTTGGGTTGAACCAACGTTTTATAGACAAATTATAACGGTCACAATTTTATTTTTTCAATATAATTTGCCGACAACCGACTCAATAGGTTACCATATTCAAATGCCCCGAGACTAAATAAAACAGGCCAGTCTTTCAAAAAAAAATGCCCCGAGACTTAGTTTACTTAGTTTACTGTAGGTCGGTAACCGCCAAAGCAATAACAACCGTTTGATAAAGAATATCTTAATGATCGTTACGTTTAATATGTAACGTCAGATGCGATTAAACTATCGTACACCACTAGATTGACGTGGGACCATGTTTATAGAACATGTCTAAGCATGATACACCATGGATTCTATGTGGGAACTAGTGTAAAGGGAACTGGCGATTATGTCGCTGTTTAATCTCACGTGGAAGGAAGTAGCTTTGTTTAAAGATAAAGTGTAACAGTGTTTATTTGATTAAATTACTTTACTGACATAAGACTGACACGTGGTGTTCTACGAAACTTCCTATCTACTGTATGTGGTTGTGGTTATCTCTAGGAAGTAAATCTGAAGGGATATGAACTCCACGTGTGAGAGAATGAATGGTTGATTAGCTCGGTAACATGATATTATTCTATGGACGGATCTTAAGTTTATGTTCTGTTTCTTTTGGTTTACAAAGAGAGGCGGTTAGCCGGTTGCTATTGATCTGAATTACGATAACACCCCTCAAGGAACGTATGCATTTGGCTGCTTTTTGAGAAACACCATACACGTCGCATTCTTCATTGCCCTTTGATTACTTTCATCCTCACATCCCCATTCCGACGGGACCATCCGATTTGTCACGGTGAGGATGATTTTGGCCCTCTCCACACAGGGACGGAACCAGGATTTTATGTTCAGGGTGGCTAAAAAAATATAAAAAGTGGTGGCACCAATGTAAAAAATTTGCGGCCGAAGGCCGCCCGAATTTTTTTGGCATTTTTTTGCCATTAGACAAATTTGAATACACAAATTTTAAGATTGCGAAAATGAATACTCTAGTGCCGGCATATGCGTATGTTTTCAACCATATGCTTAATAATGGGTATATCTGTGTCATGGCCGTTGGTATCGCAATAACTAAGTGGTAACCTAGAAACAAAAAGTTAGAAGAAAGAATATTTGTTAAGGTTTTAAAAATGGGCCGCTATTTCTAAGATTGGGGTGGCTAAATTTCTTTTTCTTGGAGATTAGGCTGGCCAAGTAGGGCTTTTTTAGATTTTTTGGGGGTCTATAGCCACCCTAAGCACCCCCAGTTCCGTCCCTGTCTGCACATATTCATTGTGATTGTATTTAAGGCTGTTCACTATGGATGTGAGAGAAATCATCCCAACAGGGTTTTCCCAGCGCCCCTCCCGGACGCCTGTTTGCTATGGAGGAACCCTTGGAGCGAGGGAAGCTATCTCGCTCAGCGAGAAAAGCTATATCGCTTCACCTGAGCGAGGAAAGCTATCTCGCTTGACCGGTCAAAGAAAGTCAAAATCAAAATGAAAACCAAAACCTGCAAAATCCACCAAATTCTTTTAGTTTTGATAGCACAACCGCTTAGATCCATCCATAGCCACAAACAGTCGATCTCCATCAGCTTCAAGCAAC
Organism: Papaver nudicaule; assembly: GCA_023529015.1. Taxonomy (NCBI): domain Eukaryota; kingdom Viridiplantae; phylum Streptophyta; class Magnoliopsida; order Ranunculales; family Papaveraceae; genus Papaver; species Papaver nudicaule. The sequence continues at coordinate 13,633 of JAJJMA010088417.1, forward strand.
AATCAGACGACGATTCACAAAATTAAACGCAACCCAATCTCTGAATCCTCATACAACTTTCAAAACCCCTTCTTTTTTAGCTCAACCATCACCAACTCCAGCATCAATGATGAATTCCTGTTTCTGTGTTCATTTTGGTGAAGATTAGCTTCACCATTAACCATTCCAAATACTCACAATTGACCCTTCTTTCTCAATGTACCTTCTTCCATAGCCAAACCTGTTGATGTATTTTATTAATCCAACATAAAAAAAACACTCAGATCTCATCGTTCTTCCTTGATTCCCCTTTGGCAGTAGATGTTCCTCTTTTTCTTGATTCCTCGGTTAAATCTCCGCTGCTTCCCTAGCTCGGTCTGTGCTTGAGTTCCAGTTGAACTCACTGAATCTTGACAATCAATAATCTTCGATGGTTTTGACTACCCAACAATCAACATCACCAACTATTCTTCTTCCCTGTTCTTCCTTATTTCTTCGACCAAAACTCACTGCCCAACCTTTTATTAAAAGGTCAAACTCGCTTCCCAGAAAGCGAGATAGAATATCTCGCTAAAGTGCAAGCGAGGAAAGCTTCCTCGCTTTTTGAGCGATACAGCTTTCCTCGCTTTCCTCCCAGTTCCGGGAGGGACACTGCGCTTTCACAGTGGGTGTGAGGGAAGAGGAGAGAGAGGGAAGTTTACACCACGGTTTTCTGTCGCTTTCATCCCTTCTCTCACATCCATCGTGAACAGCCTAAACCGTGAACATCATAAAATATGAACACCGGAACATGTATAACCGCTGAGAATGGTTTTATTTATGAGTCAGAGCTCAACATGTGGTAATAGTACAGAGAATAGTACATGTCCCACGTTTTCGCATAAAGACCACTTAATATTATACTAGTAAGTGGTAGCCAATGGTTTCGTTTTCGCGTTTTAGCAGTGGTGTTGCATATCCTGCCCTGCCTGTATAGGCTGCATTCGTGTTCATTTTGATAGTGATGTGCAAAGTTCGATATACCAAATCAAGATGTTGACGATGAATGTGACATTCACGTAAACAAAGAAGAGTAAGTGAAACAGCAGCCTACAAACTGTGTTTATAATGTATATGATAGTATTATTCAATAGTTATGAAATGCTTTCAAACAAATTCATATTGGTCTGAGAACGTATATAATATTTTACAATAATGCATTTATCAGTCGGTTCTTATAATAATATAGTAGTCCTTGTTAATTGGTTGCTATCTTTATCATTCTTTCTATTGGTATTTGTTTCATGAAGATATGATATTGTTTGTCGAAACCAAATCTTGATTTAGGTGGAAAATCTTTGATCTTCTCGTCGTTTGAGTGTGACTCGAAATTCAACTGTTCACGATCTAAACAAATACATATACTCTAATACTCAGAACTGTCTAGCATTATATGCACCAGATTCATGCATACGATAGGTATTCTCTACATGGAGAAAGAGATACGGACTAAAAGTCAGAGACTGGATATTTATAGGTGGACGGCTAGAGTTTTACCCGTTTTGATGACTGATGCACTAGTTCTAACCTGTTTTCCTCTCCCTTTTTACATCTTAGGAAAATGGTATTCATTGCTCACCAAGTATTATTAGTGTACCGATGGTTTAGACTTTACATCTCTTTGTGGCATATGAAAACAATGTTTTCAGAGAGATATTTCCAAACAGTGATTCTCAAAAAAAAAAAAAATCTCTCAAAAGTTTCTTAGATCTGTGATGCTACTTTGATGGTTTTTCTTGTTGTAATTCTGAACACTTGATTGCTTCTATGATTCCTATTACCAGGTGATCCTACAACTCTTGTGTTCTGTTTTTAACTCTTGATTAGGGTGTACTGTTTTTGTGTTCTTTGATTCCTGTTCTTCGCGATTCTTGTGCTCTGGATTCTTTTTCGTTTCTGGTGTTGTGAATCTAGTTCCATCAGGTTCCATCAGGTTCCATTAGATTCTTGATACCTACGGTTTTTAGGTTTGTTTTGGGTTCTTGGCGGTGGGATTGAAATCTCTAAAAGGTCGGGTTCCTATCTCCTTCTTTAATATATCAGAGGTGAAATTGTTTGATTGATCTTGGTTGTTTAACCTCTTCGGTAGTTGGTTCCTGTTGTTTCTTTGATTGCTTGGGGTTTTATTTTTGATCCAGGGTATTTCAAGGTTGGGTTTCACTAGTAAGTTGAGATCTACTTTTTCATTTCGGGTTCTATGGTTCGATTTGAGTGCTTTCTGATTAAGATTTTTTCACTGTAAAGCTTGGTATCTTTGCTTTGGAAGGTCAGATTTCTTTTCACCTCTTAGTTGCTCTTTTGTTCCTTAATATCCATGGAGATTCATCTGTTGTGTGAACTTTTTGATTTTCTAATCATCACTGATGTTGCTCATCTCCCTGTTGAGGATGAGGATATGTTGTGTCGTTCTTTTGGTCTTAGTATTCTCGACAAAGTATTTATACCGCCGACGGGCTATAACATTTATCCGGTAGGGTATCAGGAAGATTTGAGTATGGGTACCGGTAATGGGCTTCATGGGTCGGTTTTTCAACTGAGGGTAAGTTTATCGTGTGGGCTTGGCGTAGTGTCAAAGCCCATTGTTGGACTCAGAGTTACTCGATTGAGCTTTTGTTCTTGGACAGACAACTTCAAAGGGATTTCTTTCTCTTCCTCTCATATTCTGCGGTGAGAATGAAGAACGATTGGTTGGCTTATGGGTTATTTGAGGATGATCAAAGGTGGTGTGACATCTCGTTTTATATCCTCTGGAGATATAGAACACTTGTTTTTGATGACCGGGATCTGGTTTTACCTTCGGCAAATGGCGTTTCTTGCTTTTTGGCTTGGGGGTTTTCTAGTTCTCTGTTGTTGGTGTTTAGTTTTGTTTTAAGAAGGTTTTGCAGTAGTTCTTTTTTTTCCATTGAGTTTCTCTGGCGATCCTATTCTGATGGTTTTATTTGCTATATTGATCAAAGTTTGGTTCTTCATCTGAGTAAGAGTAAAGATCTAGCCCTTGTATCAATTCCAGCATCGTTCTTTAATCGTGTCTCTCCATCAGTTTCATCTACGGAAAAAACTCGATCCAGTTCGGCTTCAGTTAGCTTTCCCGGCAATATTAGGTTATTTGGTTATTATGTTTCTAGTCTTGTTCAGGGTGATGCAATAAATGTGATTGGCAGTGACCAGGGTCTTACTTGTAGTTTTCTGTTTATTTTGATTTGTTGTTTAGTTGTTAGGGATGTGATGATGATATGTCTTAAGAAAGGTGACGATCTACTTCGGCAGAATTGGTACCCCAAATTTGAGATTCATTCTTCCGGTACGCTGAAAAGTTCCGATGAGTTTTTCCGGCGACCTAATGAAGATGAGGATCAGCTTTGGCCTTTCGGCATATCTCCTTCTGGAGTTTTTATCACATCAGTTATTAAAAATGTCCTCCGAGTTGTGAATCATGCTCCAACGATTCAAGCTCACCCGTACGTATGCGGGATGTTACGGTTACTAGTTACTAGTTACTTTTGGATTATGGTTACGGAATTCTGGTTTCGAGATTTGGGTTATGTCAATCACTTAGTGTCCCTTAGGATTCTCGTTACTTATCACTACGTGTCTGTCCTGTAACTTCCAGGGTTATCCCTGTTTTATCTATTAAAAAAAAAAAGCTCACCAACAACCAAAATGAAATTTGGATATTTAAAGCGATAATTCTTTATATCCCGGGGAGTGAAATCCCGGGATAATCCCGTGCATAACATTAATGGTGGGCCCCCTGCTAATCCTAATTGGTGGGGCCCACATACCCTAATCTAAACTTGCACCAGCCGTTGGATCCCTCCACGGGATTTCACACGGTTTTTTCTACGGTCAACGTAGAATTATCGTATTTAAAGATGGGCGGCCTGAGTTTTACCTGTTTTCATCATGTACTGGTACTAATTATTTTCGTCTCTTTTAATTAACATCTCTAGAAGTTTTCACATTAATTATTCAATGACAACCAAAACGAAAATTATGTAAAATGAACATTTGGAGTGAACATTATTGGAAAGAGTTTATGCCCACGTATGAGGGAAATAGCAATCTCTAGCTGGGAGCAAAATGTTCTTCACAGAATAAGGCAGAGAATTTTTTTTAAAAGATACACCCTCTCCGTCGCACATAAATTGAGTTAGTTGTCTGGTTTTTCATTTTAGCCTAAAAATAATCTAAAATGAAAAATCAACTAGCTCAATTTATATGGAACGGAGGGAGTACTATTTTTGTCCAAAAAAAAGTGAAGTGACTCTTTCGGTACACTCAGTTTTTAGGGTTGAGTACTTGCAGGATAATAGTATTATTCACTTGGTGTACCCCAACATCATAGTATTAAACCTATCTCGCATTATTTAGTTGTCTGTATCCAGCTTTTTGGAACCTTGCAGGATAATAGTATTTCGAAGTTGCTTGGTGTACCCAACATCATACATCAACTTTGCTTCTTCTTCTTGTACCACGCCTACAACACCTAACCTTATGGTTAGAAATTGAAGTTTGTACCACTAAGGCCAAGGAGGCATTGGTATACACCAACTTTGCTTGAAGCCCCCAATACATGGAAAAATAGGGGTTCACTTTCGATAGAATTTGCTTCTGAGTCTATGACCTCTTTTGTTAGCATGCGAGCTATAAATCTTTTTCATAGTGCTTGTTCTTGTAATGCCCCTTGGAGTCCACTCAATTACTTTTAGCTGAGTGAAGTTTGGCAAATCATTTGGCAGGGACCATACCCCGCCATTCCGATTGATATAGGAGATGCCCTGATTTGTGGTTGAACATTAACGAGGATACTACTCCACTATACAAGTTGTGACCTCGTGAGTGACACTGAACTTTATTTTAACGTGGATAGCTCAATTGAAGATGACGTAAAAGCATGCAATATATTAGCACCGACCATGTGACGTAGTAGTTGAATCCACGTTCGCATTTTTTTTTGGAAACTAGAGAAAAAAGTTTAAGAAACCTAATTAAATTTGGCCCCATTCATGAGTATTTGGCCCCATAGAAATTTAAACCCATCTAGGGTGAGTTGTTATGGGATGTCTTCACAGGGGTGGAATATACTATATTACCCTTCACTACTAATTAATCATACTAACTAATCCCACCCCAAATAGTAAACTTAACCTTAATCCAAAAACCCTAAAATATTTAAACCCAAAAACTTTCCAAAACCAAAATCATTTCACTCTCAAACAAAAACAAAAACAAAAATTTCGAATCCGCCCACTCGAGAATCAAGCCGGAAACTTCGTTAAAGGTGTGTAATCTTATCTCAATCGTTTTTAGTATGTTAGTTGCTTATTATACGTGATTTGGTTGCATGAAACTCTGATTTTTCGGCAATTTTTTCGGCTGATAATACCAGAATCGTTGGATCCGAAACAACATATCCAACGATTGTTCATCTTCACTAGCAACAATCGTTTTCTGTTTTATCATATATACCGATTATGTTTTTAATATGAACAAACGTTAGATGTAGTGATATATATGAACCGATTATTGATCATCAGCACTTCATGTAAAATTCCATGCAAGTTACGTAGTTTTGTAATCGGTGGATAACTGCCTATAGATTGAACGATTATGTTTTTTAAGAAGAATAAACGTTAGATGTAGTGATATATGAACCGATTATTGATGACCTCATCAGTTCAGTTATGTGGCTTAATACATAGAGTAATCGGTTTATTATATATAATATTTCCACCGATTGTTTGATTATCGGCGTAGGTTGTTTACTATATGTACCGACTGCTTTGATGGGTTTAATCGGTTTATGCAAAACACTATGTCCACCGATTATGTAGTCATACACAGTTTGTCGTTTTATATTATATATGTTATGCAACGATTGTGCATGTTGCTTTTGATAATCGGTTTACAATGTTTAAAATATATGCCGATTTGGTGCTACAGAAATGGACGATGAGAGGATCAAACCCCGAGATCTGGAAAGAGTGCGACAAGTCAAACGTACTCCATGTCATGAGACGTTTCTCGAAGAGTGTGTTCGTCTCGTCAAGCATTTGGCTGTGGTGGAAATTCACGAGCTGATTGACTATTGTACTGAAAGGCTTGAGAAGATCGAGGAGTTCCGCAAAGAGGAGGCTGACTGGAAGGAAATGGAGAAGGCTTTGGAGCTGCGTGAAGAACTAGATGCTGCAGATGAAGCTCGTAAGGCTGCTGCTGCTGCCACTTGCTGCCGCCTTTGCTGCTGCTGAAGATGATCTCGACCATCCTCCTGGTTTCCCAGCAAAGCGCCGTCGTTAGATACTTGTGGTGATGATCATGAAATGTCTAAGTAGTTAGAACTTTAGGTGGTTTAAAGACTTGTTGTTGTTCTTGTTTTAAGACTTGTTGTTGTTGTTGTTGTTGTTGTTCTTGTTCTTGTTTTAAGACATGTTGTTTGGATTACGTGTTTCAGTTTAAGACTTGATCTATGGATGAATGTTATGTTCTACTACTTACTTCTTCTGTCTGCGTAAATCGGTGTACCATTATATATTTATACGCCGATCGCTTTTACTTGAAATTGGATTTTCCCACTCAAACTTCACAATCGGCGTATATATATAAATTTTGTGACCGATTAAGTTTACTTGAAATTGGTTTTTTCCTGTAACTTCACAATCGGCGTATATATATTAATTTTGTGAACGATTTAGGTGACTTGGAAATAGATTTCTCCTGTAACTTCCTAATCGGCGTATAAATATATATACATTCACCGATTTTGTACATTTGAATTTTTCTTTTTTATGTTTGTGTAAAATCGGCAGATGATTCTATTTGGAAAAACCGATTAAGGCCGATTATCAGGATTATCGGCCTTGTATAGCACAGAACTTTCAAACATGCTAATGTTAAACCGAAACACTTTCATACATACATTAATCATTGTTCAAAATGCAAAATACAACATATGAAAGCTCCAAAATAAGACAATCCCTTCACAAAACCAAACTTAATACTAGGCCAGGTATACCACATATGGATCCAAGTCAACCATTACACGCTCCTTTGGGTCAATCCCGGATAATTCATTCCATCGTTTCATGTTAGGCTCGTATTTGTCCAACCATTTTGCAGAATCATTGTTGGTGAACCCCGGCCAATAAGAAAACCTACAAAGCGGAGGTAATGGACAATCTTCTTATAACCTTAGACCGATAAAATGGATCTTGTTGATGTTGACTATAACAATTCTTCTATCCCTTAGTGCTCCACCGCACCTTGCTTCCTTTGGTGTGAATGTCATATTTGTGCCCTCACCAAAGTAATGAACAACGCAAATAAGAGCATCCGCCAAGAGATGCCCACATTGGGGCATCAACATCCAATGCCTACACAAAGTTGGTGCTCCCCTCTCCGGGCTTTGTACGCGAGTAACCAAGTTCCTAAAACGTTTTTCTTTTTCTTCCTTGTTTCCTTCCAACATCATCGAAATATAGAACTCCTTGTGTTGCACTAGTTTCACCGCCATCTTCTGCCTTAAATATTGGCATTGATTTAGCTCACCCGCCAATCCCATATGCCCTATTTGCTCCGAAGCAACATGGAAACCACAATCTCCATCATCATCGACGTCGTCGGTGGATAATACGAAAGGACGGATGATTTGTGGTAGATGGTCAAAGTACTCCGTGAATATTGTGTAAAAAGTTCTATGAGGCCTACCAAGTGCATCCCTTGGAGTCTTTCGATCGCCAAGTGCGGATCTTAGAGTAACCACTTCACAATCTCCCCTTTCTTGATTCATGGAACCCATTTGCCTTGCTTGTTGCTTGAGTCTCTGTCTTGTGCTTGTGCTAGCTACACTCCCTTGCGAAAAAAAACTTTGGACCATTTGAACGTACATCTTCCCCACTTGGTTTAGTCCCTTGCGAAAGAAATTTAGGAGCCTTTGCCTTCACATTTTGCCCACTCGCACGTCTCTTTTTCATTGACTCCCTAGGCTCGTCTTCTTTGTACCTTGCCTCCGCATATACATGTTGTGAAGGGTCACACCTTGTGGAGTCATCGTCTCTTTGGCCTCTGAGGTAATCATTTAATTCTTGCCTCTCCTTGCTTCTATCCATGTTGGTAGGAGGCCTCCCTACGGACTTTTGTACCATTGGCTACTCGACGACAGGTTTCTTGTGGGGGTGTTGTACGAGTTCCAAATCGTGTATCAAACATTGTTGTTGCACCTTGTTCTTGTTGGGGTAGCTTTCGACCATGGCTTTCACAATTTCCAAATCTAGAAAAGAGTGATTCTCGGGAGCCGCAATTGGATTAGGTGTGAAAGAGAGTTGCCTCCAAAACGGATCAATGGCCTCAAGTGGTATTGCCCCCGGGTAATCCGCAATCATGTGGCGACAAGGGAGCCCAAGGGCCGTCATTGTCAAACATGAACATTTACCCCTACATCTTTTACGCCCTCTTGCCTCGTACTTCATGTAGTATGCCAAATCTGTCATCATATAGTTTATTGCCCAATGCGACACCCTATAGAGAATACCCTTAAGCTTGTACCAGTCTTCACATTTCTCTTTCTCGTAAATCTTCATGCTCTTGCACCTGCTGTATTCCATTTGGCACTTGATCTTAGTGATATCATCATTTGTGTAGATATGGATAGCTTCTTGAACCGTAACCACATTGTTAACACACCCATGAAGTAGCTTTTTCAAACGGCCATGACATCCCTCCGCTATACTTGTTGCCTCATTCTTGTAATGCCTATACTGGTAGGTATACGCATACACAAATTTTTCTTTGTAAGGCCCCAACAATTGTTCCGTACAATAATCCACCGCCTTTTTGGCAACCTCACTCCAAGTAGCTATGAAGAGCGCCAACATGCATTCATACTGTGCAATAGTCATCGAATGTACCACGTTATCCCAATCACGTCGAAACTCCAACCATCTAATTCCAGCCTTAATATATTCGGCATCGGCTATCTTCTTCTCTTCCGCTTTTTGTTCCCGTTAGTTTGCTAACACGCTCTTCTTCTAATATGTCACGATGAATGCCTCTAGGTTTCTTAGGCTTTTGAATATGATGCCTACAATTCGTCTTGATATTGCTTTGTATGTGCCATGTACAAAGAAAATGTTGAGCTTCCGGGAAAACAACCTCTATGGCGTTCATTAGTGCTTTATCCTTATCCGTTATTATAATCTTTGGAACTTGACCGGGTAAGTAAAGATCCTTCAAAGTTTCTAAAAACCATTCATAACTCACTTCGTTCTCCTTATCCATAAAACCCCAACCTATCGTGAAAGTTTGTTTATCCGATGTGTGGCAAGTAATGTTCATCAATGGCATATTGTACTTATTCGTCTTATAAGTACAGTCAATGAACAAAATTGGATAGAAGCATCGAGCCAATTCGATCATATCCGGATGCGTCAAGAAAATACGTTGCACTTTGTCATTAACGACTTGCTTCCTCATTGTGTAGTTGTGTTTTTCGACTAGCCATTCACATTGTTCCATAATCTCTCTACCATTCCATGACCCTTTCCTTTGTGCGGCTCTTTCAGTGTAAATTTGCCTCAAAATAGACAAGTTCCCTGGATCATCCACCTTTATCGCCCTTAGGATATCGATTGGCCGGCTTGCAATCATCGACCTCACCTTTTCCTTCTCATGGGGTTTCAACCCACAAACGGAAGAGTGTCCAATAAGAGAATGAGGAGTATCATGGTTGTGATGACCGTTCTCTACCCTACGTAGGAAATACCCTTTTGCATAGCTGTGACCTACTATGATCTTGAATGGGCAATGACACTTCCTTGATTTACATTTATACTCACACTTCTCACTCTTTTTCACATATGGTTTAGACTTGCTCCAATGACTTGTTGGGGCGCCACTTCGTTCACAAACAATTTCCAAGCGATTTATGTTTGAACGTTTGCCAAACACTAGACCTTGGTTCAACTTCTTGCCTTTCTCTACGAACCAAGCCTTTGCTTCCTCCTTAGTGTTCCATGTCTTCACGGAGAAAACCAAAAAGCAATTAGATCACTATACTTATAGAAATTGTTTTCAAATGAAGGATGAAAAATCAAGATTATGTTGTTGCATACCAAGTCAGTTTGATAGTGGGCAGAAGTATCAGGCAGTAGCTTAGACACGGCTTCAGGTTGATCTTCGAGCCGTACAACAATCTACAAAATTGGAGAAGGAAGTTAGATACCAAAATCGTCTCATATATACAACGATAAGCACCGATTATCTACAATCGGCAAATACTAAACTGAATATGAGCCGACTAGAGTTACGAAGAGATTGAAAGCCTCCTGTACTCTACAATCGGCACATACAAAACTGAATATGAGCCGATTAAAGTTCGAAGAAATTCTAGGTCTCCTGTACTCTACAATCGGCACATACAAAACTGAATATGAGCCGATTAAAGTTCGACGAAATTCTAGGTCTCCTATACTCTACAATCGGCTTATATGTTTGCCAACAACCGACGATTAATAACTTGATCATTTTCTTGAAGAAAATATCAATGTTTTAATCGGCGGTTATATAGGATTTGACAAGCCGATTCTGGTTCTGCAAACCAAGCTTCCATTAAAAATCCAGAATCGTTGTTTATAATTCGTATCTTTCAACGATTGTTGTTACTACTGAACAACAATCGTTTGATAATTTGTTGATCATACAACGATTCTGGGTTTCGAAGGCTAAACCCGAGGACAAATTTTGATGTTTTTCCATTCAAAAAAGATTTCAAGCTGCATTTCAAGCTAAACAAACACCATTCGAGTTGCGTAACACCTATACCTCATTATTTTGAGGAACTTCATGATAATAATCATCATTTCCCTCCCTCTCGAGCTCCTCACGTAGGCGTTGGTTGTGAATGTATTCTTGCTCCCTCACATAATCAAGATCAAACTCGTTTGGTGATTCATCAACATCTTCATCACTACTAGAGTCTTCATCATCGGTGTATTCTTTCACCATTTTCTCAAAAACCCTAGTTTTTCAAACTTTTCAAACTTAAACTTTTTTCTCTCCTTCTTCTCTACAACTTTTTCCCACTCAAATGATTTCTACTCACTATATAACTTACCTTTAATCAAACTAACTTAACTATAAACAGAATTAACTAACTAATCAACTAATTAGCAACTAATTGAGAAAGGGTAAAACAGTCATCTTTTATAAGGGTTTTCCGATTTTGCTATATAACAACCGCCGGAATTATTTTTTCATGGGGCCAAATACTCACGTATGGGGCCAAATTTAGGGAGGTTAAGAAAGCTTATTATTCTAAGTCAACATGCATAAATTAAGAAGGGAGTATTTTTTTTTATGCTAAAATATTTCATTGATTTAACTAGGTGGTTACATGAATCATATCTTGTTCCACCCATCTCATACTGTCCGGTGGAAATAGATTGTAAAACTCAAAACTAGTTTGTTCCTCTCTAGCTTTCTTAGCAAGCTGATGGATGAGCTAGATTATTAACTTGTCTATTAATTGTTTTACAAAACCAGATATTAAAATGAGAGAGTTTTTCTTTAGTATCATCAATTAGTCCTTGATTAGACCAATGGACTAACGAATTTCTTCCATTAATGGACTTGACTGCATTGTCATAGTCTGCTTCAAGTATTATCTTCTGATACTCCAAACCAGCTATCCATAATGCAACTTCTCTAAGCGCTAGACATTCCAAGTACTCAGCTTCCAGCTCCGCATGCAACCCTCCACCAAAGAAGATCCCCTTAGCAGCTAGGCATTGTTCTGCGGAATTTCGAATAGTTAGTCCAATGCTACCAATTTTTAAATCTTCTATAAATGATGCATCTACATTGCATTTTACATAATCTGGATTTGGAGGCAGCCACTCCATAATCTGCAAGTTAAGATTGTGATTTTCCTGCACATTTGAGCTATTAACAGTACATTGATCAAGCAAATTGTGTATTCTTGCAATCGTGCCAGCACAGTATGGTTTTGTTCTCTGAAACACAAAAGAACACCTGTCTTTCCATATCATCCAAGTAGTGCACATAAACCTGCATATAATGTCATTGTCAGAATGATACGGTAATGTCTGATTTCCCTGTAAGAAGGAAGTATTATTTGTTCCAATCAAGTAAAAAGTACACAACATGGTGGTGGTTTGGTTAGTCTAATGGGACTTCCATATCCACCAAGCATGGATAAGGACACATCAGATTTATATGCACCTAAGTCTAATGGGGAGTGCTAGATAGCATGACACATCAGTCTGGCGCTGAATCATATAGCGGTGGGGCGCTAAATGATAAAGCGCCAGATAATCTCAGCCATCAGATCTGGAACATATGTTATTAGCCATCAGATCTAGTGAGAATATTCGTTTGTGCGCTATATCATTGAGCGCGAGTTCACTTTTTCAACACTACATCATTGAGCGCCTATTTAGCATTCAACTTACACTTCTACGGAAATCTGGAAGTTGAAATTGAACTTGGGGAAAAGGCCACGGTTTTGGTGGAAGTTGAATCCCCATTAGACTTAGCCTTACTTTTATCTTCTATACATGCCTTTAATGACTTGACCATCTCGATCATTTTGACTTTGAAGATTAGTTAAATTTCGAGTTAACATAGATTAAACAAGAGACAAACATAGATTAAACAAGAGACAGAATACCAAGTGGTACAGGACAATACAATTTGTAAGATTACATGGCTTCAATGTACAACATCTAATGGTAAAAATGTTAAACCGTGTAATTTTGGATTGTCGATATCACCGTAGTACAGTAGTAAAATTATTAGATAGTCATAGTAATAACCTGAGTTCGAAATTTATCAACAACACGAAAAAAAAATTAATCTAGCATTGCTAGAGTCATTGGATCTACCGATCGAATGGTGGTGGTGATTTTTAATGAAAATTCAGTTTTTATCCTTGGAGTAAAAAGCTCCAATGAAAATCTCCATCATTTGCTACATTGGTTCATCCAATGGCTCTAGCAATGCTAGATCAAAATTCTTTTCGAATTATGTGGACACTTTTTTGGAGACACGTCATTTTTGAAACTGACAGTTATACCCTTTAATTCTTCTACTAATAGTTAGTTCTTCTTCTCCACCATCGACATTAATTTCTCCTTCTCCTCAATCGACATCTCCTTCTCCTTCTCCTGCTCCTTTAACAACACCAACACCACCATTGACAGCAGCATTTTTCCCACTGTATTCATCCACCCTTAGCTCCGTCATCATCGACCACACAACCACCATTAGAAACTCCACCATCTCTTACCCCACCGCCATCCACAATAACATCTTTTCCGCCATCTCCACCACCCGAATTGCAAAAATCATGATTGGGTTAAAAGAAAGTCATACAACCGGTAAGAGCCCTAAACCCTAATTTAATTTTTGTTAAATTTGAATTTTTATGTAATTTCAGGTACAACTTGCTTCAATTCAACTGGATTCATGAATTAGGTTTTGAATTTGTTGAAAGATACTGTAATTTGCAGTGGACAAAGCTTCAAACCAGAATGAATTTGGCAATGATGCTTGAATAAGAAATGTTCTAATAACATCAAAAAGGTGTCTACGTTTTGACTCAGCAACACCATTTTATTCTGGTGTGTGAGGACAAGTGATTTCATGACTGATGCCATAAGAAGAAAGAAAAGATTCTAGCTCATGATTTAAAAATTCACCTTCTCTATCAGTCTAATAGTTATGATTGAGCATGATACTAATTTCTCAATGTAGGTTTTGAACTTGATAAAAACATGCTTGAAGTCAGATTTAGCAGAAAGGGGAAAAACCCAACAAAATTTGGAAAAGTCATCAATAATATTGACATAAAACCTGTATCCAGATACAGTGACCTCTGGAGCAGGTGCCCAAACATCCTTGTGCAGAAGTTGCAATGGAGAAACAGAAAAAGAACTAGAAACACTAAATGACAATTTATGACCTTTGCCTAATTGACAAGCAGTACACAAAATAGGCTTTGACAAGGATTTGTCAAGTTATATTGACCTACAAACTTCACTTAAAGACTCAAAAGATGGATGAGCAAGCCTTCTGTGCCATATGTCAGATGAAGCTTTTACACTGAACAAGACAGAGAACTGATGTTGCTTGCTGGGAAAGGGATATAAGCCATTTTTACTAACTCCCTGGAAAAGGATCGTCCCTGAGATGAGATCCTTGACATAGAAATGAGTTGGTGTGAAAGTTAGAGAACAATGATTATCTTTAGTGAATTTGTAAACAGAAATAAGGTTGTGAGAAGCTTTAGGAACATGAAGAATATCTTTAAGCTTAAAAGTATGATTATGTAAAGTGATAGAAGTAGAACCTTGAGAATGAATAGGCATACCTTCACCACCTGCAGTTGTGATAACTTCAGTACCATCATATGAAGTAGATGTCGAAGGATCAAGAGTTGCTGCAACTAAAGTCAAATGATTGTTTGCACCAGAACCAAGGATTTTCACCAAATACATTTGCTTGAGCTAGCATAGCTTTAATGTTTCTTGGAGGTTCTTTTCCCTGATAAGCAAGGTTGATTCTGTTCCAGCACTCATCAGCTGCATGATATATTTATGACATATCTGACATGTTGGTCTATCATAGGAACCAAGATTTTGTGGTGGTGGCCTGAAAGACGTAGTATGTGGTGAAGAAACTGTGCATGAACCCCTACCAATAGTGTAAGAAGAACTGCCTCCTCTAGAGTAATGTGAATTGGCAAATCTACCACCTCTCCTTGAAAAATTCGGATTCTATCTACCTCCACTGCCTCTACCAAATGGTCTGAAATTCTGCATCTGAACAGCAAATGCTCTATTGGTAGAATCACTTAAGACAGACTTAGTTCTTTCTCCTATATCCATTTCCTCACTAAGTAGACTGTTGTGTAATTCAATACTTGTAACAGGTGGATATCTATGCCTCATAGTAGTAACAAAAGGTACATAATCATTGTTAAGAGAATTTAAGCAACACAAACAATATCTTTGTCAGAGACAGGTTCACCAGCAGTGGCTAATTGATCACTAAGCATTTTGATCTCATTAATCAGAGAAGGGACAAATTTATCACCTTGGCAAAGACAAAAGAATCTTGTATGTAGCTGAATTGAGTGTGTTGAAGAAATTTTGCCAAATCTATCTTCAATATTCTTCCAGAGCTCATGAGATGTAGTAGATCTAGCAAAATACACAACCACGAAATCTGAGACAGAATTGTTAATCCAGATGCAGATTATTGCATCATCTTCTTTTCAATCAGTGTATAAAGGATTTTCAATTCCATTTTGCTGATTTCTTGGTGAGGTAAATTGAGTAGGACATGGATGAGAATCATCTAAATATTTCATGATTCTATAACGATCAATAACTGGATCCATTAGATTTCTCCATGTATAATTGTCTTCTTTAAATTTGAGATTAACAAGACTTGTAATCTGATTTAATGAAACTTTAAAAATTGAATTTGCCGTTGGATTTTCCATACTGAATTCTCTGATCATGAAAAGAAAAGAAAAATTTCAAGAAATTCCAAGAAATGAAAGACATTAATCTTAAAATGTTGATTTGAAGTAAAAAATGAACAAATAGAATGATGATTTTACTCAGAAAAGATCTTGTTCTTGAAGTTTAGTTGCAGAGTTTTAACGGCGGAAGCAAAAATTTTAGGTTATCCGGCTCAATGGCTCTGATACCATAGTGAAATGTTTGAAAAGATAAGACCAGAATTCTTATTACTAAACCAAAAGCAAGTACAGGGTTTATATACAGATATGGAAAGGGAGAGCACGAAAGAAGTGTGATGTTGAGCTGTTGCCAGCATGTTCCAGATAAAATTGGACACGTGTAAGACAGGTCTAACTAACAGACATAACAGAATCTGTCATAACTAACAACTCAAACAAAATATAATGAAACCAATAATGGTTTCAGTCACTAGTAAGAAAGATGTACTACATCATAGTCCCTCCAATATCGCGCCTAGTCCGAGGATCATCCACTTATCAAGTGGAAAACTGAATTTTTTTAAGTTGGACAATTTCAAGAACGAAAATGCTATTCAACACTCTTTTTTAGCAGTCTCTTTAGCACTCAGGGACACATGTCGCTAAAGTACTGGTACATCACATTCAGCCAGGACCCATATCACACAGGAACGAGTTCCACACATCCCAGATGAAGGGTCTAGATGGTGTGAGTGCTAGACAGAGTGATGAATTGAGTGTCAAATAGTAGCACCGTTTCAAGAACACTTAAAGCATGCACCAGAAATTGCACTGCAACATTGAAAATTTGAAGTAGATAAATCATAGCTTGAGATAATATTAAAACGGGTCTCTTTCACCCGAAATAGCATGTGCATTAAACAAAGAAAACGAAATAGGAAACGACGAGTCACCCTCAACAAAGATCGTTACTTATGGCTGTCGACTCATCATCCCTTTTAAGATAACAGATACAGATGCAGGCGCACGGAATCATTTAAACAAGAGAGTTTACACTTTCTATATTACACCTGTCGAGGATAACTCTGCTTCTATATTCAGATACAGATGCAGGCGCACAGAATCATTTAAACAAGAGAGTTTCAATAATATAAAACACATCGAAGACAAGTTGGCCTAGACAAACGGGCCGTTGCGATCTCGCCAAGTGTGAGATCTAAGAGTTGTGGTTATATTGGGTCCTTCATCTCCCATTAAATTCCTTAAATGATTATTAATTGTTCCACTCCATAATTGCCCATTAAAACTATGTTATGTTTATGTGCTAATTAATTAGTGTGTCATTAATTTTTTATAATCAATAATTCATTAATAATAAAAATCTCATTAATTTTCACAACAAAAAAAAGTCTCATTAATTAATATAATAAATATTTGTTTAATATGATAATGTTGATAAGAATTACATCGACACAAATCGGTGGTGATTGTGGCGGTGTTGGTCTGTAGTGGTGGAAACGGTGGTGGTTGTTAGTGGGTGGTGGAGGCAGTAACGTTTAATGGTGGTGGAAGAAGTAGTGGCAACGGTGGCTTTTGTGGTCTCAACGTTTTTAGCACGATTGATAAAGATGGGTACAAAATATTCCGCAATGATACCAAATTATGTAGAAAAAAAAATCATGATTGTTAGATCACTCAAATGGTACCCCTGTTGTTTTCGGTACTTGCGCATAAAACACATCAAGGACAAATTAGGCTAGAAAAAGGGTTGTTGAGATATCGACACGTGTCTGAACCAAATGTTGTTGTTATATTGGGTCTCCCGCATCCCATTAATCCCCTAAAATAGTTATGGGCCCTTCTGAATCCGTGAATGACCATTAAAAACCATGTTATATTTAGTCGTATGTGTTTTATTAATTAGTGTGTCATTAGTATTTTTATAATCAATAATTTATTATTTAATTATCATAAGTGTCTCATTAATTTATCAAATAGATATAATTTTGATATCAATAGCCATTGGTCGCGATTGTGGTGGTGTTGGTCTGTAATAGTGGAAATTGGTGGTGGTTGTTAGTAGGGTGGTGGAGACGGTAACCCTTAATGGTGGTGGAAGAAGTAGTGGCGATGGGTGGTTTTTGTAGCGGTGGATATTGGTGAGTAATGGTGGACAATATTAATTTTGTGACGTTATGGCACGGGATGTGAATTATCGTTTTTGGCACGAATGATAAATATGGGTACCAAATATTCTGCGCTGATACCAAATTATTTAGGAAAAAGTAGTCATGAGAGAATCAAATTATCGTTTTCCATTATGTATTTTCTACTTTTTCTAAAACGTAGAAGGTTCTGCAGGATCAAACGACAAACCTGGATTCATGGTTCCCAAACAAAAACTTAAGAAAACAGTTAACGTATCGTTACAACATCGACAAAGTATAATGTCATACAACGCATAACATATAAATTGCAATTTCGCTCGAAGATGTCCGCATATTCACCACATGCATGAAAATCGAAGTTTTTGGAGACCAATGGGAGTGCGCATGTCATGCTCATCATGCAATGCAGAATTCATGGGAGATCACAAAATAAAATCGAAGTGTAAAGCATGGAAACGACTGGGCAAACCAACACCAAGTTGACTAATAACCATTTCATCAGTATTGCTATGATTCTAATCAATAAATCCTATTCAAGAATATGACTAAAATAAAATAAAATCAAATCAAAAACATTATGCAAATTCGGATACAGATGGCAGAGGATTTACTCCAGTGTAGCATCTCAACATAGGTGGCAATCAACAAAGTTTTCTCTAATGATAACTTCAAACATATACATGATTGTGCACATATGCTTTCACCGAGTTGTATTTGAGGTACTATACGAAGTCTTGCATTGAAAAAAGGTTTCGAGATATTGTGGCAAATGTTTACTACCAAGGAAGCAAAAGCATATTCCCGGTTCCGGGTCTAAGAATGCCATACTATCAAAACAAACATTAGATATGCATAAAGGATGTTCACAGGGATTTACAATACAAATATGACAGAAAAAACAATTAGAGCAACATGGAGAATGAAAAACACCCGATGGAGATTTCGATGACAATTTGGCGCAATAGAAAACCAATTACGACTCTATTGGAACCATTTGGAGGACATACGATTATACCGATGAGTTTTTTCTAAGTACAATTTTGGTACAACTAAGGTCACAAATCTATCGCTAACAAATTAACAATTTTTTAAAAAAATTTCTTTAAAACAGACATTAGAAAAGGCACAAAGAAATAAGGCGTAGACGATAAACGAAGGTGATTTTTTTTTAAAACAATAATTCATCAACAAGCGTGCAGTGTGTAACGACGACACTCAATCTAAGGTGGGAATAACAAACAAATAACACAAAAGTCAATTTTTAATATTAGTGGGCAATAATCATCCCGGGTTATAATGCATCTACGAATGCGATATATAATTGAGTGGAATTTGATAAGGTTTGTTTGAGATTCTTTTCATGTTAGTACGTGTGTCATGTGGTTTAAGAAATTTTGAAACATTCGCAGGTGTGTTTCATGTTCTGTGTACCAATTTTTGTGAGAGATTAAGCTTAATTAAGAATTTCTATGATGTCGTAAATGTTTTAAAAACTTAAATACTTATCAGATCAGTGGAAGCATTACCAACGTCAAGGATAAGTCAATCATGTGCATACGCCAAGAATTAATTATAAAGCTAATTAATTCAATAAACATGTGGACACAAGATGAACGAATATTTATAGAGAAAGGAAGAAAATGAAACATTGTTTGGACATCTAATTCGACATATAAAGATCTGAGGGCGTGGAAGGATGACATGGAATGGGGTAAAACGATGGAAGAGGCAGGATTTATGGAAAAGGGATGCAACCTACGACTGATATTTGGAATAATACTATCATAATGCTCTCTGAAATAAAGTGTTATGGAGAAATTATGGAAAGTCCATCAATGAAGATCTACAACTTAAGATTGAAACAATATACGGTAT
>JAJJMA010088430.1:0-12250 GCA_023529015.1 Papaver nudicaule
CGGCCCCTAAAAAAATTAGAATGAAGGCCGAATGTTCAACTGTTTCAATGATTTCACTTTCTTACCATGTTGCTCAATTGTGAATTATTGTTGTGTGTACTGCTTAATGTGTTGAATTCTTCTTGTTTTGGTGTTTTAATTTTTGTGGTTGTTGTATGAGTTGAAATTGGTTGTTTTAAGTTGAATTTATGACATATATGAGGGGATGTTGCTGTGTTAATGTTCTAATTACGAGTAAGAAGGGGAAAATGGAAGTTTCTCCGCATAGAGAAGGGGAAACACCGGAAGCTCGCAATCATGGTAAACCCTTGGGTGCTGAAAATAGGCAAAAAAAGCCGGGGGCCTTGCTTATCCGTGAACCATCATCTATGGAGATGGGGAGAGAGCAAGAAGACATTGAAGAAGATGTTGAAAAAGATGTTGAGGGAGATGTTGAAGAAGCCCCCCAACCATCAAGGAAAGGCAAAGAGAAGGTGGTTTCGACTCCTCGTAACATCCATAGCAATGTTCCTGCACGTGACTTGTTGTTAGACGCTAGAAGAGACGGAAAACCCCATGGTCTTCCACGCGATGGTGGTGAAGTGTTGATTGGTTACGCGGAGTCATATGCTTCCGTAGTGTATAAGACCAAGGTATGTGTATCGACTGAGAAACAATCGACTGTTCGTTTATTTATATTATTGATTTCTTATTTATTTATGTTGGTTTGTAGGATACCGCTAATGCAACCCGCTTACTTAGAGCTCAGAAAGCTGCCAAATGGACTCTTGACAATGAGGTGCAAGGGGTAAGGGCTCTAGTGGAGGCAACTGGTCTATTGGAGGCAATAGAAAGTCGTATGCCCGAGAATGATATGATAACATGTTCGGCTCTCGTCGAAAGGTTTCAACCGGAGACAGCAACAATGCACATGCCTTTCGGTGAGGTTGGTATAGAAGTCGACGCCCCGAAACACATCCAAGGCCTCAAGGTTAGAGGTAAAGCAGTGGGAGTGGGTTTTACAGATATGAATTGGGATGAAATGTATCCTTGGGCAAAGAAGGTCCTCGGTTGGGAGAAACCTAAAGCTGAGCTCGAATGCTGTAGAGCCAAGAAAGATGTGGATGAAAAAGACTTCGGGGGTATGAATAAAAAAAACAAGATTAAATTTTTTAAGTTGGCGAACTTGAAGAAAGAGTTTGAAGGAACCTTGGCCAAATCAAAGGATAGAGTTGTAGACGAGGAAGAAGTGAGGCATACCGCTGGGGCTTATGTCTTGTACCATCTTGGTGCCCTCATCTTTCCGGACAGCACGGGGAACTTGGTGAGTACAAACTATCTGCAGTTGTTGGAGGATCTCACCACTCTTGATGAGTACGCGTGGGGAACCGCCTCGCTTGGTCATCTAATCAACGAACTTGGAAAGGCCTCTAGGTATGAAACTAAAAACCTTGGAGGAAATTGGAACTTATTACAGGTAAATCTCTACCCATGTAACTATGCTATCCACATATGCTCTTGTTTATATATTTTGTGTTGATTGTTTGTTTTAAAATTGTATGAAGGGGTGGATTTATGATCATTTTGATAAATTGGAGTTGGTGAAGAAAGTCGATGAGAGCGTCGACTGTACCATGCCTACCACGGCGAAATACAAATTCATAGAGAACATCAACAAGTTGAAGAACAAAGGCCCAAGATTGGTTGAGTTGAGGAAGAGGTTAGATCAGATGAAGGCCGAAGATTTCACCTATAGGCCCTACGAGAACCGTGAACCTGAACTCGGTGCGATCGTTTCACAACGAGACTTGCCGATTTCTACGTACTATGGTCCTCTACCCTTTCCCTTTGGTTATGGCATGTATGATCCCCGCCGTATTCTAAGGCAATTGGGATACGTTCAAACTATCCCGGTTGCGGAGACAAGTAAGTTCAAGTTGAATGCAAAGGGTGGCGGGAGCGATGATACCAAGAGCACCGACCATTCATGGTGTGGCAACTATTATCCCGAACCTACTGTTGCAATGTGGAACTCACTTGACTCCAACAATATTCGTGTGGAGGGATTTCGACTCATCTCGGACGATCCAGCTGAAACGGCTGATGGGTACATGGAGTGGTATAATAAGATTTCTCACCCTCTTATTATTAATCGGGAATCCCAAGCCAAAGTAGATGAGCAAAGGAGGGCGGAAGAGGCCACGGAAGGATCTAGCAAGGCCAAAGGTGAAAAGAAAGCTTCCTCAGTTTTGGAGAAGGCGAAACAGTTATTTGTAAGTATTTTGAAGTTGTCAAGTTTTGATATCATAAGGTTGTGCAAGTAATACTGATAGAATTTTGTTTTGATTTGAACTGTGTACAGGTTTCAAAGTCTAGGGGGCTTTTGAAGAAAATGAGGGTTAAGATGGGGTGCAAGAAAGCTATAGATGTGGACGAATGGAGTGCCTGCCATGATGAATGGGAACAATTGATTAACAGCTATGCTAGTGACACAATGGCAAGCAAGAGGCCGCGCAAGGAGGGTGAAGGTTCGAGTGGAGCCGGTGGTGCTGATGATCAAGGTGGTCGGCCGAAAAGAGGGCGTGGACAATGAAACTCTTAATGCTTGAATTCTTTCAACTCTTTTCTTTAAAACTCTTAAACTTGAAAAACTTTGTTATTCATGTTTGTTTTAGAATCCTTTGTTTTTGTTTTCAAACTTTAAACTCTTAATCTATGTATGCAATGCTTTGTTATTTGGTTATGTTATTTGTTATGTTTGGGAATCAATATGCAGGTCACATTCGGCCCCTAATATGAAACTATCGTGGGGGCCGAATATACATTCGGCCCCTAAAATACCAAAACTTTAGAGGCCGAATGTTACACTGAGTTTCATTAAATTTTACACCCCAACATTCGGCCTCTATAAAAATTTATCGTGAGGGCCGAATCTACATTCGGCCCCTAAAGTACCCAGATTTTAGAGGCCGAATGTTACACAGAGTTTCAATAATTTTTACGCCCCAACATTCGGCCTCTAAAAAAATTTATCGTGAGGGCCGAATGTATATTCGGCCCCTAAAATACCTAGATTTTAGAGGCCGAATGTTACACAGAGTTTCAATAATTTTTACACCCAAACATTCGGCCTCTACAAAATTTATCGTGAGGGCCGAATATATATTCGGCCCCTAAAATACCTAGATTTTAGAGGCCGAATGTTACACAGAGTTTCAATAATTTTTACGCCCCAACATTCGGCCTCTAAAAAAATTTATCGTGAGGGCCGAATGTATATTCGGCCCCTAAAATACCTAGATTTTAGAGGCCGAATGTTACCCAGAGTTTCAATAATTTTTACACCCAAACATTCGGCCCCTATTAATGTAGAATTAGAAGCCGAATGCTAAGTCGGCTTCTATTAGTGTGAGATGTTGAAGGCCGAATGTTTAATAATATCAAAAAAGAGTTATTTTGTTCAAAAATAGATCCGTTGGAGTTCGAAAATAGATCCGTTGGAGATCAAGAAAACTATCCGTTGGGTACTCATCTTTATAAATAGACTCTTTCACAAACATTCATTTTCATAGATAACTCTTCTTCCTAAACCTTCTTCTTCCAAACCTTTATCTCAATCAATCTACAATGTCAAGCTCATCGTCAAATGAATCCAGGAGGCCAACTCGATCACCACAAGAGATACTATCTTTAATACGCAAACCAAATGAATCAATCTCAACACCTCCTCCAGCATCTCCTCCTCGTAGACGTTATCGAAACATGACTGATAAGTTTGTTCATCAGTACTACTATACGTGTTCTCCATCTCAAAAACCATTATCTCCTCCTCCATCAACACGAATCAAACCAAGCTTCGCTCCGTTTACGTTGGAAGAAGATCTACGTCTTTGTAAAGACGTGATCCACTATTATGGATTACAAAAAAGTCGTGGGGATGTCAAGTGGAGGTCCATGTTTAAGTATATCGAAGATGACTTCAAGTTTCAAAACCAATATGTGCGCGATGCAAGAGGCCTCTCAGAACGATGGTGGAAAATACGTCAAAACGTTCATGATTTTATGCACTTGGGGAGATTGGCCCGAGATTTTCTTGGGAATGATGTTACGGAGGATGAAGTTTATGCCAGGACTTTGAAGGTATGGAAACAAAGTAAAGGAAAGGATTTCGAGTACGAAGCACATTACCATGAGCTAAAGGATTTTCTCAAAACCTTCGAAGTATTATGAATCCTTTGTTTTTGTTTTCAAACTTTAAACTCTTAATCTATGTATGCAATGCTTTGTTATGTGGTTATGTTATTTGTTATGTTTGGGAATCAATATGCAGGTCACATTCGGCCTCAAAAAGAGAACTATTGTGGAGGCCGAATGTTTATTCGGCCTCAAAAAGGGAACTATCGTGAGGGCCGAATGTGGAGCACAGGAGTTTGAAACATTTGATTACCTATATTCGTCGTAAACAGACTTACAAACACAACGATTGTATATAATCGGCCAACACTGGATATTGTATTAACCGATTATTATCCTGAAATACACTAACTACTATTACATGGTTATGGAACAAAATAGGAAGCATCAATACATGAACAAACATAACAAACATACATTCATAACCAGAAATTCAACGATTTAAGTCAACCATACATTCATAACCAGAAGTTCACCATCATAGATGTCGATAACATAAAATAAACTAGAACACACAATACCAAAACACATAATAAAACTCAACCAGTGAAACCAGTTCCAAACCCTGTTCGACTGCGGATTAGTTCCCAGCTCGGTCCGCCATTGGCCTCAACAAGTGGACGGAGAAGTGCAACTTCAACGCAAAGTGTACAACCACAAGGAAAAATTTCCACACCCTCACCAACCCTCTTTCTTTTAAGATTACGAGGTACATTTGCTTGCCATTCATCATGATCGACAAATCTTTCGACTTGCTGAGGAAGAAAATCACGATAATCCCTACGCAGGCCAGGAGCATATTCCCCACGCAAATGCTGTGGTCGTGGAAGAGGGGGATCAATGTGTTCATCCCTTTGACGTCGTGTTTCAATCACGCGTGGATCATCCTCACGAATTGGTGCTGGAGGTTCATGGTAAAGCACAAGTGCAAGGTTCGATTCATCTTCACGAATTGGTAGTGGGGGAGGTTGATAAATCACAAGAGCAAGGTTCGATTCATCTTCGCGAATTGGTGTTGGTTGACCACTTGATTCTGGTAGATAATGATCTCTAGTATCTTCGTGAATGGTTTGTAAGGGATCCACATCTTCGGCGGTTGTTTCAATACCACCCGGAACAACCTACAAGAGAGAAACACATGTAAGCATGCAACATTCGGCCTTCATTTGTTAGTAGCCGAATCCACATTCGGCCTTTATTTTGGATCATATTGACAGCCGAATTAACATTCGGCTGGCACGATAAATCATGTTAGAAGCCGAATTAGCATTCGGCCCCTATTATGAGAGCTTTCCGAATGTGACGCTGTAAAATAAGAATCCAAGTTCTTATTCAGCAGCCTACATTCGGCCTCTATTGGTACTTAGGTTAGCAGCCGAATGTGGATTCGGTTGCTAAAGTTTAGAGGCCGAATGTGTCAATATATTTCAAAAAAAAACAACATTCGGCCCCTATTATGGCAGCCGAACTGTTCTTTGTCTTGAACATTCGGCTGCCATAATAGGGGCCGAATATGGCGCTGGTGAGACATAAAAGTCTCACCTTTAGCTCGATTTCGGCCATAAAACATGATTTTGAAGTATACCTGTGTATTTGAAGCAATGGGTTCATCATATAAGTGCTCATCTTCAGGATTTGGGACAAAAAAATCATCAAAATCGTTGTTTTCTTGAGTTTCCGGTAAAACGTTTCGTGACGATGAAGATTCTCCCATAAACGGATTTCTCGCAACGATCATCGTATGTTTGTTACGATGAGGTTCATCAATGTTATCCCCCCCAAACATTTCACAAAACACACAAACAAAACAAGAATCACACCAAAAAATCAAATTTTTTCTTTTTTTTCCCTCTTTTTCTTCCCTCTCCAACAAAAAAATCCTCTCAAAAATCTGATTTTCTCTCACCAAAATTATCTAAAACTTTAATTATATACTTAACTCTAATCTTATTATTAACTCTAATCTTTTTATTAACTCTAATCATGTGAGGGGTAGTTTAGTATTTAAAAAAGTTGGAAAACTAAAGGGGTCTCAAAAATTACTAGGGGGAGTGACGGCGCAAGGGCTTGCATACTTTGGCAAGGGCTCAAAGCATGTGCCTAAAAAAAAGTTAGCTAAAGCGATAGTAAAGTTAGGAAACCAGCCAAGATAGCCGGCCTAACATAATACCCATCAACTTCTCCCCTACTCAACCCTGCACCATGCTTTGCTAGTTTATCAGCAGAGAAATTCTTGGCTTCTTCAACGATTTCACCCCCACCACTTTGAGTAACGTGAATTTGCAAACCCGGCGGTTTGGACCCTATCTTTTCAGAACTACACAATTCTTCCATGTCAGTGCTGAACTTTTCTTTCCACTCCTTACGCATTGATTGATTCTATCCCGCTGTACTTTTTTTTGCCTCAATTTTTCTTATCGCGCATGAACTTCCTAATTTTTCTTATCCCTGCCAGCCTTTGCATAAATGTTTTGACAACTGCACATTAGCCCCCCATCATGTTCTGGGTCCAAATGAAGAAGTCTTTTTCTGCCGCGGATACTACACCGCAAGGTTGAGAAACTACCCATAAATTATTTGGGGGGATGCCTTTGGGGTCTACTGCAAGGCAGTCAAGTGTTTGGGAAGTCATTGTGGACTCTCGCAGGGCATTAAACTCTCTCATTTCCAAAGAACTGTTTCTCTTTCTCTACTAATTCACAACTGTTGAGAATAGTCCCACATCGCCTGATATCCTGATATGTGAAATATATAAGTGTTGGACAACCCTAGCCTTACAAGCCGGTTTTCAATGTTTAGTTAGGCCCATGGATTTCTACAACAACCCACCACCTAAAGTCATGTTCTGGATCCAAATGAAGAAGTCTTTTTTTACGGTTTCTCTAAAGACTGCATTTTGCTGTCCAAAGAAAGGCAACCTTTTTGAGAATGACAGATGGAAAAATCTCCTTGAAGAAACATCCTAATGGGGATGAACTGGAGGAAATCAACAATTTGTCAGATTTTACTGAAGAAGATGACACCATTATCACGTTCACATCATCTCATTTCATAGTCAAGGATGGATATCAATGGATGGTATATGTCAGCAACCTAGCACTGCGACCAAGTATGCGCCTCCTAAAGTCAAAGTTTTCTTATGGTTATTGTATGGCAAAATGCAATTGCAACTGTAGATAATCTACGCAGAAGGGGTTGTAAGATAGAAAACACTATGTGCAGACTTTGTAAATGGAGGTCAATCAAATTTTCTTGACTTGACCAAGGAGATATGGGATTACTTTACTCTTCGCATTCAGTGGTGTTAAGATATGGGCACCCATAGTGTGTGCTTGCCCATAGTCTATCATGGGTGCTTAGAGAAAGGTCAAGACTTACCTTGGAAGCAAGTAGAAGGATTCTCTAGGAAGCTAGTAGTGTCAAGGCTAAACAAGTGTCCTATGTGGTGTCACTATGAGTTGTGATCACCACAACAAGTGTCCTATGTGGTGTCACTATGAGTTGTGATCACCACAACAAGTGTCCTAAGTGGTGTCACTATATCTTTGATTTTACTTGACACTTGCCAAGACACCTAGCTCCATCTTCTACTATAAATAGAGCTCTAGTTTCCTTTGTGGAAACATAAGAAACAAGTAGAAGAGTAGTCTACTAGAGTTCTAGAGAGCTAGAGAAATATGGAGAGTTTCCAAAGTTAGCTAAAGAGAGTCTTCTAGTATTTACATAAGTTGTAAAGAAAGCACCAAAATCTCTTAGTGTCCATTTGAGATAAAGTAGAAGTTCTTAAGGTATTTAGTTTGTGGAAACATAGTTTGTGCTCAATTTTTGTGGCACCTACTCACCGCCGGGTCGAAGATTCAAGTACGTAAAACGCAAGTGATCAATTGGTTCTACCACTTCCTCATTTGGAGCGATAATAAGGTATGGACTAATAACCCGCTTCCGCATCCGTTTATATTATCCGTTTAATATAGACTCGCTCTTACAAGTGGAAATACAAGAACTCCGTTAGAGAACATCTGCAAGATTGGCGAATAGAAGAGATACGCCATCACAATTTCCATGAATCCAATAAAAATTATAGGAATTTCAAAATAGGTGCCAAATATGCGACTAGGAAGATTTTGGATTCATACAAGTCTAAAAAAAAAAAAAAGTATCTCAATCTTCTTCAAAAACATAAGAAAATTAATTAAAAATCCTCGGAAATGCAGGAAGATTAAGTACTAGATTTAAAATTTCATCTTGGTCTCCACCTGCATCCGCATAGTACCTCCTGATCAATAGGAACAACAGTTATTGAGATGGGTTCAAATGAAATTTTTGAGAGAAGAAATTATTGCGTGGATCGAATAAGGTGTTGATGCTAGCGGTGGGGAAAAATCAGGCTTGATCAAGTATCTCAATCTTCTTCAAAAACATAAGAAAATTAATTAAAAATCCTCGGAAATGCAGGAAGATTAAGTACTAGATTTAAAATTTCATCTTGGTCTCCACCTGCATCCGCATAGTACCTCCTGATCAATAGGAACAACAGTTATTGAGATGGGTTCAAATGAAATTTTTGAGAGAAGAAATTATTGCGTGGATCGAATAAGGTGTTGATGCTAGCGGTGGGGAAAAATCGGACATGATCAGGCATGATCAAACTTCGGATGAACGTAGATCTAAATCTTTTGTTGAACTTGCAAGTTGCACCAAGATCTGAATGTAGTAGTAGGGTTTCTAGCTCACAAAAATCGTTTATATTCATGTGGGGTTGTCGATAGACGGATAAGATTGTGCCTCAGACTCCCATACACGTGGATGGACCCCATAACCTGCACATAACAACCGGAGTTACTCTACACATTATATATGCGGAAATGCTTAGTGTTGTCTAAAAGGGACAGCTCAAAAATGGACCACAGACAGATAGAATGAAATGAAAGAGAGTGTGGGAGCCACCATCAAATATATCACCACGTAAAATAGACCCCATGCTAATCCTAAGGTGGGGACAGATGGAGTGAAAGGAGAGAGAGAGTGTTGGGATGGCGCCACCTTATGGTTTATTTTTGGGCTGTGTATTTTGGGCAGCATGTAGCTGCTTCGTTATATATGCTCTCAAATGCAGTGATTCTAGAACTCCCCGCAATCCCATACACCGTTTTTTTAGGATGGTTGTAGCCAGGGAAAGCCCAGTCCTGATACGCCCCTGCGTGGTGGTGGACAATCGGTGAGCATGGTTCGGATTGGACCGATTTTTGCCGCACCCGCATCCAATCTAGTATACGTCGGATTTCAATTTTGACTTCCGCATCCAATCCAACATCCCATGGATGGACGGATAGGATGTGAATGACCCAATGGATTTCTTTATAATTAATATTGAAAAATATGAAGACAAAATTAAGAAAAATGATGAATCTCGTTTTTTAGCATACTACAAAATCTAGGATAGTCGTAACTAATACCGCTATTATTAACTCAAGTATGTAAAATATTTACGGTTGTTCCCTTTTACCTCCCATCGAATACGAGGAATGAATCTCGTCCGTTATATTTCGTCGTAACATTATAATTTTTATCTATATTATAATGTCTTAAAATTTATATATTTATATCTCAACGAAGATCGAATAATTATTATAAAGACACACTTATTTGTGTACTTAATTAGCAAATGTGGATGTCCAATGGATTTTTAACTTTATATCCGGATCCGATCCAAAATTCATTGGATTTCAGAAAGTGAATCCGCATCAAATTCATTAGTGAACAGATTTCGTGGAGGCTGGTATTGCCGTCGTGTCATGTTAGTGGTTCTTGGGTATCTTCTGCAATTTTCTGCTTGTACTACTTTGAGCCGAATTTAGACTAGTAAACATAATTTTGAGGATCTTAGTGAATTATTAAGATGAAGAATCACTTTTAGTGTATTTATCAAATATTTTAGACACTCGAATCATCAAAACCAACTTTTTTTCCTCTCTTTTTCTTCTTCTCTCTCAAAACCAAAATCAGATTTCTCTCTCATGATCGTGTTATGTCTAATCAATTTCAATAACTTTAATCATTAACACTAACACTAATGCATATAATTAACTCTAATGATTAAAGGGTAGTTTAGCATTATAAAAAATACAATTACTA
This sequence comes from Papaver nudicaule, assembly GCA_023529015.1. Taxonomy (NCBI): domain Eukaryota; kingdom Viridiplantae; phylum Streptophyta; class Magnoliopsida; order Ranunculales; family Papaveraceae; genus Papaver; species Papaver nudicaule. The sequence continues at coordinate 10,309 of JAJJMA010088430.1, forward strand.
GAGGAAGAGCAAAAAAGTACTTCCGGGTGACCTAGTACGAGGTGATAAAGAATTTTGAGAGGGCTTAAACCACCCTTCAGTTTCGGCTTGTATTGGGCTTTATTGGCTTGTTCACGCAGACTCTTATTGGCCTTCTGCCTAGCACGTATTACTGTATCAGGGAAGAAGATTGAGCCAGTGAAGATCTTGTTCCGTAGATTTGGACCAATTTGGTTGAATCCAGGTGCCATCCTTGTGTTGCATAAAAACAGGATGCTTGATTCTTCTTCTGATAACAACTTGTTGCTAGTGAATATAATAAAATGCCTTCTCCATTCAAATATACTCTAGGAAAACAGATTATGTTCTCCATCCAACTATTAAGAGCAATTGTCGACAAACATGATGTCTCGCGGATTAATAGCATATACTTTCCCAAACTTTCGACTTTAACAAAGAGGATTGAGCCAGTCGAGCTCTTGTTCCGTACACTTGGACCAATTTGGTTGAATCCAGGTGCAGTTCGAAAGCCATCCCTCCGTCTCACAGAAACTGTTGAGAGAATGCTGATTCTTGGAAGACGAAGAGGAGTGATAGCTACCCGTTCCAAGTGAATATAACAAAACCCCTCCTCCATTCAAGTATACTCTGGGGAAACAGATTGTGTTCTCCATCTGACTATTTGGAGCGATCGCAGACGAACATGAGGTCTCGCTGATGAACAACATATGCTTACCCAAACTCTCGACTTTAACCCATTCCATTGTAGAGAAATCCAATCTGAACAATCTGACTGCCGTTCCAAGATGTCCTAGTTTGACTAATAAAAGATCTCCTCCACACTCCACCAATAAATTTGGATGCATATCATTCTTGAATATTTTCTTGGGTTTAGCCAGAACACTCCAGGGTCTATCTTTCGTACCATCAAAAGCCCCTAAAGTTCCGTCACAGTCTACGCAATAGAAAACACCTTTGTAGTATATTGGAGCAGTACCATGTAACTGCATAGGCTTCTCCACATTAGTACCAGGAAACTCCATAGGAAACCACATATTTTGACCCCGCAATGTAATCAAGATACAAAGGACCAAGCCACTTAGATCAACGGCGAAAACTACACAGTCTGAAGCAGTCGGTGAAACATCAAAACAAATGTTGGAAATCCTAAAACCATCTGGCAAGTCTGGAAGTTTGATACTTTCTTTTGTGAATGGATTGTAAAAGAATATCTCTTTCTCTCTCGACATCAGTAGCCAACCATCCTTTTGATAACGGATCGTAGCACCTTGTAGCAATTCGCAGAAACTCAAGAGATATGTCTCGTCGTCATGCACTGGATCTATGAAATTGTAGGTGTTATCTCTAGAGAACATCAGCCATGAGGATAAGTATGGACATCCAGTGAGTTGGATCCACGCTTTTGTGTAGTAGGAGGCATTAATCGTCTATTTACTTTACAGACTGAGCGGAAATGAACGTAATCCAACGGATGAAGAGTTTTCGATATCAAGGCCACCGTATCTTCATTAAGAGTATCCCAGGGACTAATTTCTTCTTTGCTGTGCTTATCGCAGCTCCCATTTATATTACTAGCTGCACATGTTTTGTTTCCTTCGACTTCCTTTAATGTGATATCTTTTAGTTGTTGTTGTAGCTGTTGTTCACCATTATTCTCCAAACTTTTCTGACCATCCTCAGGCATCATCATGATCCATTCCGACGGGAACCACGGAGTTTTGAGCTGTAGACATGGCAAAATAACTGCATTGCCACCGTTTGCTTCAAATTTGTACGAATTCTGATCGTCTAGAATTGTATAATAGAAACCACCGCTCTTGAAACCCAACTTGGCTGCTGAACAACAAAATCCAGTCTTCATGCCAGCGAAGATAACAAGATCACCTAAATCATTCATCTCCTCCCAATTCATGCTAGATAAATCCAACCTCCGCGCTTCTAT
>JAJJMA010088455.1:0-15241 GCA_023529015.1 Papaver nudicaule
AGTTTGCTTCATTTAGAGCTATAATGAATTTTTGGCGACCATTTTACTGACTGATGTCAAATCTGGAAAATCTGAGAAAACAGTTTCGAGTAGGCATATGTTTGGTCATTTTAAGGTATGATAGAGATTTTATTGAATTTTAAAAAAACATGTAAGTTGGAGTACACTTCCCAGGCTTTCCATTCATATATAGCATGCTTCATTTGGATCCAAATTGAATTAGTTATAGACCTTGAAAGTTAGGTAGTTGGGGCTGTTTTTTTAGGGTTCTTGAGGTGAAGAAGATGGCCGAGTCAGCTGAGTCAGCTTCTGACTCGTAAGTCAGAACGAGTCAGCCACCAAGTCACCCGAGTTGACTCGTTTGGATAGTTATGCGACACGTGTCAGGGTCAGGTTAGCGGTCCGGTCCGGGTTCAGGCCCGTTGGGCCATGGGTTAGGGTTAGTTACACTATTTTGGGTTTTTGGACCACTTAGAATCCAAATTAGCTTTTGGTCTCTTCTGTAAAGTCGGAGAGCTTCGCGAGACCTTCGAAATGACATATAATTCACCTAGATTAGATAAGTAGATTATTTTATAAAATTAAAATTAGTGAATAATAGTTTACATTAACTATTCTTTGAGTGATTGTATGATTAACATTTACTTTGTATTAACAACGATTAGTACGAAAGATGAACCAGTGGATGGAGGGACTGCAAGGTAGGCATGGATTGGCATCAATCCAGGTGGGAACTCTTATAACCTTCTTGTAATCATTTATTAGTTCATTATGTGTAAGCATGTTTGTATTGATTGGATGGGTATGCGCCTGATATGCATTGTCTAGTCTCTCCGCGGGGATTGTCTGTGGGAATTCCATGGATCCTTGCTAAGTTCTAATAGGGGGCAGAATGGTTTTCCAATATTATTATAGGGGGCGGAATTGTTTTCCAATATTATAAATAGAGGACGCGGAATTGTTTCCTCAATATTATTACCTATAGCATCAGATTTATCTAATAGGGGGCGGTATTGCTTTACCAATATTATAAATAGCACGTGACGTTGGCGCCGTGGACAATATTATAAATAGGGGGGACGGAATTGTACCCTCAATATTATATTATAGAATACTATATCTGGGGAGAATAGTCATACGCATATTTTGCTTGTTTGTTATGGTCTTATTGGTAATGGTTGAACCATTCCTTTGGGATTATCATTCTATCTGAATGGGTAGAATGGTTAAACCATTCTTTTGGGAATATCATTGCGGTCTGACTGGTTATGCTAACGTTTACTCGGGACAAATCCTGGTTTCATAATTTGTATGGGCACTTTATGAGATTGCTATGCGGGGACGGGTTAGAAATAACAATTCTTATTTAAAATGCTTTATATCTCGTTGACTTGAATTGAGTGATTGAGTGATTTATTATGAGCATGTTGGTATGGTTGGAACAATCCTTTTGTGATTATCATAGAGAATGACTTCGGTCGTTTTGGTATGGTCAGATCATTTTATGGGGAACACCATACTATCTGACAATTAATGTTTTTCCTTTAGTAGAACTGTAAAGAATATTAGTGATTACTTGAATGCTGTATTTGTTTCCACTGAGCACCCTTCGGGATGATGTGCTCACTCGTTTTCCACTTCAGTTTCAGTTATCAGAAGCGATGGTGCACGTGACGATTCACGTTTCGTAATCTAAAGCGTTAGCGAGTTAAAAATGTTTGTGTTATATTTTTAAGTTTGTGTTATTTTAACAACAACACATTATTATATTCATATCACTTGAGAGGTTTTCATTTGTCAAATATTAGAGAGGGTTTAGATTTGGGTTAATCTGTAGATTGAACTTGTAATTTAGAGTTTAAATGTATGTATTAGATCCTTAATGCCTCATAGCGTAGATTGTGCCTTTGACTTCTAAGTAGGTCAATTTTTGGGGCGTTATAGTATTGGTTTCCTTTCTGACAAACTGAAAATCTATAGAGTCTAACAAGGGAAGAAGCTCTCTGATTCTGTCAACCTGATTTTTAATCCTCCACTGAAATTAGTATGCTTGTACTTCAGAATGTGTATAACCGTAAGGAAATTGCCTTCCATGATAATATGCTTTAAGCCCTTACTGACAGTTAATTCGATTCCCTAAAAGAGCACCGGAAGCTTCAGTTCAATAGGAGAAAGGTACTCCAGTTATTTGGTATGACCACCACAAGTTTTGGAGTCATGGTCTCTAATTATGGCAGCACAAGTACACCCTCTTGACCCAGTAGCACCATCCAAATTGATCTTGAGAATTCAACGAGGGTTTCCAGTTGGTATTTTGAGACTCCAGAAACTCTTTTTCAGTTGGAGTTGTTATCATGTCAGTATTGCAAATCTCCAGATTAAACCAATAAAGAACTTCAGTAATCATGCTTTGGATATTTATTCCCCTTGTTGAAGACAACACCGTTTCTGCACTTTCATAACCTTCATAATAAACAAGCACCCAACTTCAGTCTATAGTGATCACCTCCATCCATCAACCACTTCAAGATGTTGTCTTTTATAGTAAGACTCTGCTGCTCATCACATCTGATATTCATTGGTGAAGCAAAGAGAAATGCTTTAGTCACAGGGTAGATGAAAAGGTGGTCCAAAGTCTCAATACTACCATTGCATAGTCTGCAGTCTGCATTAATCACTTTCAAATGTGTCTTCAACTTACTTCCAACAGACATGCCATTCTTCGATACTCTCCATAGAAAAAGTTGAATTTTTGTTGCAAGAGTCTTAACCTTCCAAACTTCTTACAAGGGAAGTCATCAATGCTGCCATCAAGAGAAGTGATAGGAAAATTGTTATACATAGTCTTCAGGAAAGATTTGACTGAGAATTGACTATTGGGGTGGTGAATCCAAAGTAACTTATCTTTATTTCCTTCTTCAGAATCAGCAAGGATATGAATATCCAGAATTATGCTGACATCATGAAGTGAGTACCAAAACTGCAATTTATCCACATTCCATTTTGTAGGGTTCTGCAATAATAACTCTCTGATCCTATAGGAGGCACTTCAGTAATAGGACTAATAATGGGAATTCTGTTAGGTGTGTTTGGGATCCAAGGATCCTTCCAAACCACTACGTATAGTCTAGCAATAACCATTCTTCATGAACATTTTGCGCTACAGCATATTAATCTAGGTAGAAGAGCATCTGTCAAGTTTTTTAAGCTCCTAAAGTTATCCTCTTTGAGATACTTGGCTCTCGTGAGATGGGACCATAAGCAGTCTTTATCATTAAGAAATTTCCATATGAGTTTGGCAATCATAATCAACTTTAAGTGGTGGAGAGATCTAATGCTAGGGCCTCCCATCTCTTTACACTTTTCAAATTACTCCATCCAATAAAGCGCTTCTTCTTCACCTCTCTAGAATGACTCCACCAGAAATTACTAATAGTTTTATTAAGTCTTCAGACACCATTGGGAATCACAGAAGTAGGCATGTCATAAGGTGGTATCAGACCCAAATTGTGCTTTATCATGATTGTTCTACCTGCATGAGAAAATTGGTCTCTCTTCCAGCCAGCCATCTTGTTATCAAACTTGTCAATGAAACAATCATAAGAAGCATTTAAGTGTGTTGGTTTTAGAAGAAAATGACCAAGGTATTTTCATTAATCTGAGTTTGTTGAACTCTAAGTTGAGCAGCAATATCTCTTCTTCTTTGAATATGAACTCCTTTGCTGAAAAATGGTTGACATTTGCATGTTGACACATTGCCCTGACCAATCAGCATAAGTATGGAGAACATCTTGGAGAGTACTTATGGTTAAGTAATTGAGGTTTCCGTCATCAACAAACATCAAGTGGGAGACAGAAGGTGCATTTCTGCAAATAGTATAACTATTGTAGAGAGCTTTGATTTTTCATTGCTCTCGTCAATCAAGAGAGACCGTGAGAACAAAGGATGAATAAATAAGAAAGAGGACATCCTTGTCTCAAGCCTCTTTCAGTATTGAAGTAACCTTCAGCTTGTCCATTAATCATCACAGAGAAGGAGGCAGTAGAGACACACTTCATAATAAGCTCATGAGTTTTACCAACAATGTCAAATGCTCTCAAACAGTGGCTAAGAAATTTCCAACTCACCTTATAATAATCTTTACAGATGTCAATTTTCAAAGAAAAGGGGCCAATAATAGAACTAGAGTTAGACATGAAATGTATAATTTCTTGGGCAACAACAATGTTGTCAACAATCATTCTTCCTGGTATAAAAGCTGATTGAGCCAGATCCACTAGCTTGTTGAGGTGAGTTTTCAGATTGGAAGCAATGATTTTGACCACCACTTTATAAAGAATATTAGTTAAAGAAAATGGTCTAAACGCATAAGGATGAGTAAGGTGTTTTACCTTAAGGATGAGCACAATGTTGGTGTGAGTGAGACCAGCAGGAAGAAAAGCACTGGTGAGCTATAATACATGACTCTGCTCTAGAGTATACTCCTTAGATTCACCATTATCCTATATTTATTTGCAAGCAAACCATTGCGAAAAAAGCAGGGGTACCGAAATACAACCAACTTTTCGTTTGGGTTTGCGAGTCTTATGGTAAGATATGGACGATCTCAAAAATCAATATCCAAATATGTGATAACCTGAGTTGGATCACAAGTGATTAGCCCAAACGCATGACAAGTTTTGGTGAATCAAAAGTATTGAGAACTAAATGCAGGTTATAATGACGTACTACTCTGTTTACTTTAGTTATATAAGAGGAAGGATCATGTGACATGGTTAAAATGACACTATCTTGACATTGTGTCGCAATTTTTTTGTTAACTCCCAAACCACAATGAATTTGAAGCTAATTTTTTGCGAGCACGTTCTTCTTATAGAGCTTTATGTTCATACAAAAACTGAACGCATTCCGGTATGTATAGAACCACCATCTACCAATTGTCATTTTAACCGTTGAATCAAAAAACTAACCAATGGTTAGTTTTCAAAGATGTAGAAGGTGGTGTTATACATTTCGAAATGCACTCATTTTTGGTATGAACATGGATCTCTATAAGAAGAACATGCTCCAAAAAAATTAGCTTAAAATTCGTAGCCGTTTGGGAGTTATAAAAAAAAAACACAATGTCAAGATAGTGTCGTTTTAACCATGTCATGGGATCCTTCCTCATTATATAATCAGAGATATAATGCGGAAAGTAAAGCACATAAGAAACTAGAGATTTTTTTAACAATGAAACTATAATCAAGTATAAAAACCTCGGGATCTCGTCCCGATTGATCACCGCACAGTACTAACTGTCTACAAACGCTAACCTACTATCAAACTTCGGTCTGGGATGCACCAGAGACCAATTCCAACCCTCCAAGTGAATTAGCTATTGTTGCACTCCTTACGTCTCTTGGATACCGTACGCACTTGACCCCTAGATGATGTCCATTATAGGCCTAGGAGTTTCTTTAACCGATGTTAAAAGATTTTTGATAACTTCGGCTTTGCAACCTCTATTATCAGGTGTATGTTTTGAACTGTCCTCTTCACTTCAACATACGAAAGACTTCCTTTGGATTTTCCAGGTCATACGGAAATCTAAAATTACAAGCGAGGGCTGACAAGTAAACCAAGTAAATTATATGCCCAACTTGTTTTTATCTCAGCTGTGAAAAAAATCACTTAAGAAACATACACAACCTGAGCTAACTAGGTCTTACAACACAAACGTGCAGCCGTATGTTGCTTCAGTTAAAACCCTGTTGTAACGTATCAGTTCTTGAATGGCCTTATTGCAGAAGAGAATGATCGTAAAATAGACAAGAACGTGATCAAGTTACCAAGGTTACATGTTACTCCAATAAATACCACAAAGGCAAATATCTCCGACCTGTGCTTTCCAACTCTCTAGAGAAGTCTTTATAGTTGTTAGGTAAATCCCACATAGGAACTGTTACCTAATAGATGATGACTACCACAACAATCTTAACCGAAGTACAAAGAGTTTACGATCAATTTCAAAGAGAAATTTCAGTATGCTTGATGCTTGTGGTTTTCGTTTTTTAATACTCTATTGAAAAAGTGAGGGTACCGAGATACACCATAAATTTTCGTTTGGTTCGTGAGTCTATGGTAAGATATGGACGATCTAAAAAATCAATATCCAAATATGTGAAACCTGAGTTGGATCACAAGTGATAAATTCCTACAAAGACAAGTCTCTGTAAATCTTTATTCAGGATTTGGAATTAACTGCAGGTTTAATAACGTACGACTTGTGTCGCTTCAGTTATATAATCAGAGATATAATGCGGAAAGTAAAGAACATAAGACACCAGAAGTTTTGTTAACGAGGAAACTGCATTCCAGCAGAAAAACCCCGGGACCTCGTCCAGTTTGAACACCACACAATATTAACTGTCTATAAATACTAGCCTACTATAAGACTTCAGTCTAAAATGTAGAATGGACCGATTCCACCCTCCAAGCGAATCATCTACTGTCGCACTCCTTACGTCTCTGGATCCCCCATAGATCTTCACACACTTGATTCCCATAGCTGACGTCCTTTACAGGACTAGGATTTTCTTTAACCATTGTCAAAGGCTTTTTGTACTCAACCTGTCTTTCGACGGAGAATACGTAAAGAACAATCTATAGATAGAATCAAGGTTTTGGAAAACTTGTTTTGCTTTGAGAAACCATCCACAAGGTCAGGTATCAAAAAAACACAATTAGGATTACACGAGATCCTTGATGAACTAATTGTATTCTTATAAGAACAACTAGAAACCCTAGCGATATCTTGCAGAATCTATAATCTATATGTCTACCAAAAAAAACTGATATACAAAATAGATTGTATCTATCAATCTAGGGTTTACAATATATAATCCTTGAATGGCCTTAGTGCAGAAGAAAAGGACCGTAGAATAAACAAGGATTATAATGGTTTACCTGGATACAAGTTCCGACTATCTAGAGAAGAATATAGTTAAACTTGGATTTACAATCCCCTAGTAAAGTCTTTTGTAATTCTCACCTTGTTCGTGAAGAACAGCAATAACATAGAAGAACCTTATGAAGCACACGCACCAACATGGATGGTTTGTTAAGATAAATGTGTTCTAATTTATAGTGTAAAAAGGGAGGGGTACCGAAATACAACCAACTTTTCGTTTGGGCTCGTGAGTCTTATGGTTAGGTTTGGACGATCTCAAAAATCAATATCCAAAGCTAAATAACTGGAGTTGTGATCTAGGGATCAACTCGACAAAGATGAATCTTTGGAGTTAAACTCGACAGTTATTGATAACGTACTTCTTGTGTTTGCTTTTAATTATATTTCAGAGATTATATAATTGCGGAAAGAAAAGCACACAAGACACCAGAACGTTTTTTTAACGAGGAAACTGCCTTGCAGAAAAACCTCGGGACCTTGTCCAGATTGAACACCGCCCAGTACAAACTGACTATAAGACTTCGGTTTGGGATGTAGCAAAGACCAACTCAAGCCCTCCAAGCGAATTGGCTACTGTCGCACTCCTTACGTCTCTAGATCCCCCACAAATCGTCACGCACTTGATTCCCCCAGCTGACGTCCTTTACAGGCCTAGGAGTTGCTTTGACCGATGTCAAAGGCTTGTGTCAGCAATACTGGCTTTGCAACCTAATTGTTAACGTATGATCTAACTGTCCTCTATCAGTTTATCATACACAAGTTGACTTCCTTCGGATGATTAAATCCAGGTCATACGGAAATCGACTTCACAAACCAGGGCTGACAAGCAAACCGAGTAAGCTATGCCCAATTTGTATCTACCTCAGTTGTACACGAAGAATCACTTAAGAAACTTGTACAATTGGAGCTAACTAGGTCCTACAACACCGAGTGCAGCCGTGCGTTGCTACCTTTCAACCCTGTGTGTAACGTATGAGTTCTTGAATAGCCGTATAGCAGAAGAGACGGACTATGGAATAGACAAGAACGTGATCAGGTTACCAAGGTTACAGGTTAATCCGATTTCAACCAAATATGGTCTCAATCTCCTACCTGTGCTTCCCAACTCTCAAGAGAAGTCTTTTATAGTCGTAGGGAGTTCTCAGAGGAGCTGCAACCTATAGAGGATGATTATACCACAACAAGCGTTCACCTAAGTGAATAGAGTTTACGATCACTTCCCTAAGGACCTTCACATATGCTTGATGCTTGCGATATTTGTCCGTAGACACCTCTATTTATAGCACTCAATAAGATAGGTTGCCTTGGAATAAAACAATCAATTACTTGTCCCACAAGTTAAGGAAACCCTAAACTTGCCAACCAAGTAATAGAGATTAATCTCAATTGGAGTTCTTTTTATCGTTTATCTGCCAAGTGTTTTGTTAGCTCAAAAACACTTCAAGATAGAATCCAACAGACTAGAGATAATCTTATCTTATTGACTCATTGAGGATCGTTAGATGGATCACAAAAGATATTTTCGTGATATACATGTCCACCTAAGAGATAAAGGAGTTTAGAGTTTAACCCAAGTGAAATTATGGAAGAATATACACTTAATCTGAATACCATCCAAAGTAACCGACATCTAGGTTCGCGTAGGTTCGCGAAATGTTCAGTCACTTTGGAACTCAGGAGAAATCCGAGTTTCTGGTTTGCGTACCGGTTCGTGAACCGTCCGCCATTCAGATTTGGCCAAACTTGGATTACGCTGGAAGTTCTGGGCTTAGCCAGGACTTAGACGTGTGTACGCCCTCAGTTGTAATCCATGGACTCTTGCTCAAGAGTACTCCTTTAGATTCACTCATATCCAACTAATGATTTGCAAGCAAACCATCGCAATGGAAAAATGGTATCGAATCTATCTCATTCATTCTTGTACTCATAGCATTTGCGGGAACAAACATTGGCCATGACACAAGGCCATGTTAGACAAGAATACGATATCAATCGCTATTATCTCTACTAAAGTAGTCGACTATATTTCGAAAGAATAGAGAAAGTATAATAGAAGAATTTCCATAAAGTCATAACTCCTACTAACCTTTTGTCGATGAAGAATAATTGATGTCTTCTTTGTCTTCACAGTATTCGTCTTCAAGGTCTCTACTACTTTGTCTATATCCCAATTCTGAAATCTAAACTCTAGTAGACTAAATCAAGAATTGAGTTTTGACATCTAAAACTGACAACTAGCTTGACATACCAACGCTAGTGGGTTTGACCTGACAATGCCCTAACAATCTCCCATTTTGTCAATTTTAGTGACAAAACCAATTTACCTATGGATTCAAATAATATACAATGAAGTACTAACCTAATGTATCTCTTGATTTCTTGAATTCTTCAACGTCTGCTTTGAGTCTTGATGTGTTCATTAAACTCTTGTTGATGAATCCGTAGTCAGCAGCTACAACATATCCAGCTCAAACAACCATGAAGGTACGCTTAAGCTTACGTGGGTTAGTATGCTCATCCCACATGTTGTTTGTGCGTAAGAGTAAGAATCTGAGCAAACTTTAAAGTTCGTGTATCAAAACTTTTAAAGTGATTCTACTCATTATTGATACAAAGCTTCTTCTCAGCTTAAATTACTCCCCCTTACTTGATACTTTATGAAAAGCACAACAAGTAAGCACATGATGTTCTCCCCCTATGGTTAAGCACCACAAGAACAAGAACCATATGTATTCTCCCCCTATTTGTCACAAAAATATGACAAAGTAGTTCGAGACTAGGGTTTCATAAACCTATGATAACAGGTTAAGCTAAGTACTCGCATATCAAGTTTAAAGATGGTATACTTAGGTAATCTGAACAAAAGATTCATGAGTTCTCACCTTATGGAGAAATATAGATATAGCTTTCTCCCAATATTCCACATCCACTCTCCCCAAAAAGATTTGTTATTAAGCGCAAGTTCAAAAAGAACTCTCCCCCGTGTGGTGTCATTCATTAAAGAACAACTGACAAAGACTAACATGGACAAGAACAATTTAATGTTATCCAGTTTTGCTTTGTTAATAATCTCTTTTCCTGAGCCAATCATACAATCAAACTACATCTGGGAAAAGAGCATTTGTCAGAGCTAAGGTTCAACTCTTTTGACGTCTTGATTTCGGCAAGAGCATTAGCCAGATTAGTTTCCGAGCTATTATTCAACTCTTTTAATGTCTTGATTTCAGTAAGAGCATTAGCCAAATCAGTTTCCAGACGTTTTTCCCTTGCGAGAAAAGTGTTTTCTTTTTCTTCGAAACACTTTTGTTGAGTGACTATCTTTGCATCAGATGCAATAATCTTTTCATTCAACTTATAGAGATTATTATGAAGATTTGCCCCTTCCAGTTCTTTCAAACTTAACTCTTTGTTACACTTCTTTAATTGACTCTTGTAAATACTGAAGCCAATATAAAGACCTTTGTAACAACTTCTCATACTCTTATAATCTCGAGAGAGCTGAGATGGAGTTTTAAGAAGCGCAGAGTTGGGTGTGCTCTTCAGGAATGGAGTTAACATCTTAACGAAAGTTGAAACATCCTCTTCTACTTCTCTCTCAATGTCTGAATCAGGTTCATCGTCATCCATATTCCTTTGAAGGCAGGATTCCCAATCATCATCATCAGACTCTACATCTTTAACAGGAATATCCTGTCTAGTAGATCCAATCAAGGCATGTTCTCTTGATTGCGAAGAGGAAGTATCGTTAAGATCTTGTTCAAAACTTTTAACAAAATCAACTTCTGCATGAACAACAAAAGTGCCTCCAGATAGTACGTTACAAGCTTTTACGCTTTGTCCCATAACTCACAAGCCGCGATAACACAGATATTTACGTCCTTATTGTGTTCACCGGCTCTGATACCAATTGAAAAAGCAGGGGTACCGAAATACAACCAACTTTTCGTTTGGGCTCGTGAGACTTATGGTCAGATCTGGACAAATTGAATTTCAATATCCAAATCTATATAACCTAAGTTGTGATCACAAGTGATCAATTCCTACAAGACAAGTCTCTGTAAATCTTTTTTCAAGATTTGGAATCAACATCAGGATATGAATAACGTAAGAGTTGTGACGCTTTAATTATATAATCAAAGATATAAATGCGGCAGGTAAAGCACACAAGACACCAGAAGTTTTGTTACCGAGCAATGCCCTAACAATCTCCCCCTTTGTCAATTTTAGTGACAAAACCAATTTACATATGGATTCAAAAGATAAAATAATAAAGCTCTATTCCAGATGTATCTTGATTTCTTGAATTCTTCAACTTCTCCTTTGAGTCTTGATGTGTTCTTTTTAACTCTTGTTGAAAAACTCGTAGACAACAACTACAACATATCCAGCTCAAACAAGTTGAAGCTTACATAGATCAATATGCCAACCCATATGTTGTTTTTGCAAAGAGTAAGAATCAGGGAAACTTTAAAGTCTGTGTATCAAAACTTTTAAAGTGATTCTACTCATTCCAGATATGAAGCTTCTTCTCAGCTATAATTACTCCCCCTTACTTGATACTTTGGAAAAGCACAACAAGTAAGCACATGACGTTCTCCCCCTATGGTTATGCACCACAAGAACAAGAACCATATGTATTCTCCCCCTATTTGTCACAAAAGTATGACAAAGTAGTTCGAGACTAGGGTTTAGGTTAAGCTAAGTACTCACATACCAAGTTTAAGATGGTATAACTAGGAAATCCGAACGAAGATTCCTGAGTTCTTATCTTTTGGAGAAATACAGATACACTTTTCTCCTAATATTCCACAACCACGCTCCCCAAAAAGATTTGTTATTAAGCGCAATTTCAAGTTAAGAACTCTCCCCCATGTGGTGTTATTCCATAAAGAACAACTTACAAAGTGTAACATGGACAAAAACAATTTAATGTTATTCAGTTTTGCTTTGTTTATAATCTCTTTTCCTAGCCATTTTCTAAGAAATAAGAGTATGATCACAAAAAGTCTTCTCTTCTTAGAACAAGAAGTTAATATAACTTTTGTGATATCCATGACTTTGATATTCATAGCAATGAATAAAGTCATGTTAGCAATACCCACAGCATGATCAAGAAGATCGCGTATTGCTCTCTAAGATACAAAACTTGTGTTAACAAGGGTTGGTTTATTCTTAGAGTAAAGACTTAACTTTTTCACATGGAGTTTCACCAATAAGTGTGAATAAAGTTTTCCTTGGAACAAAGATCACGTTGGACTGCATATATCTGATCGAATCCACGTATTTATGAGTTCCAGGAGTCTCTTGTTAAACACCGCGTGAAAATCCCGAAGAATCTTCACTTTGGACGATTCGCAAACCGTCCATCTGAATCACAGCCAAAAGTATCAATTTTGGGTTCACGTTAGGTACGCGTACAAAATGACACTTTGGAACTCAGGAGTTTTTCCTAAGTCATTGTTCACGAACGGTTCGGGAACCGTCGTCATTCAGATTTAGGGCTTAACTGGATCCGCTGGAAGTTCTGGGTTAGGCAAGTACTTAGACGTGTGATACGCCCTCAGCTATAATCCAACATACTCAAAATAGAGTATTACTCCTTAGATTCACCATTCTCCTACGTTTGATTTGCAGGCAAACCATTGCAATGGAAAGTGTATTGAATCTAACTCATAATGATCCTATAACCGTAGTACACCAAGAAAGTATACTAACACAACAAGAATGTCATGTCGGTAGGATTCACTCTTTGTTCAAAACAAAAGTCATAGACTCTGTTTACAACTTGTATATTTAAGAACTCTTAAAACCAAGTTGAGTTAGAGAAACATGAAAGATACATATTCATATATATGTTGCACAAACACGGACACGTGACACGGTTACGACACGACACGGTTACGGGGATACGTCAATTCTCAGAAAAATGGGTTACGGGGACACGTTGTACATGTATTATATACGTCATTAAAATGAGATTTTAAAACAATCTATTCAACAAAATGACTATCATCATTTATTAAATATTTGACAATTTATCAAATAAAATTAATAATATAAAATAATGATCAACTATTTTACTAATAATGCTTGAATTTGATTAAAAGGAGAAAAATTTAGCATCATATAGGTATTTTTGATTTTCCAAACCAATACAAATCATTTTTGGCGTGTCTGAAAGTGTCTAATCAATGTCCGCAAAGTGTCTGATTGCTAATTTATAGGGACACATGACGTGGCATGTCCACCGAGTGTCGGCAAGTGTCGAACGCGTGTCGTGTCCGATCGTGTGTCTGACACGATTACGGCAACTTTTCTAGGCGTGTTCGTGCAACATAGATTCATATTCAAGGATTTTGCAACCTTTAAACAAATGAATATTAACTTGATCAATGTTAACAACGTACCTTTATGTAATCTCCAACTGGGTATGTGCCCTATTCTTATGCTTTACGTCACGTATCAATCAAAAGGGCACTACATGGTGAGGGCGCACAAACACAATCAAGTTGTATTAGGGTGAACAGTTTCTTGTTCACCTTTGGTGTTTAAAACAGGATCTCCTACATCACTGGGTTTTTCACCAGAAGTAGCTTTCGGCTTAGATTTCTTTGCCTTTCCCTTTTTCACGTTTTTCACCAGTAACCCAAGCATCTCATGTTGTGATTGCATCATACCAAGTATTTTTTGGTTAACTTAGACAATGTTTTCCATGAATTCTCTTTGGGTAGCCTCACTAGGGTGATCATTCCTTTTGGCATCTATTGCTCTACCAATATTCTTTGGTATCCACTTTTGAGTGGTCTTAGGAGCAATAAGATCTTTCTTCCCATCTTTCTCAATAAGATTACTCGAGAGAGAATTAGATTGACTATTCTTTTGCAAGTTAGTCGACTTCCAATTGGGAACATAAGATCTTGTCTTCGCTTGTACAAAGTTGTTTTTCTTTCTGTATTATGACGATTACGAGAGGACTTTGTAGAGCGTTTATAGGGAAACTTGGCTTATCATAATTTTGTTTCTTATGCCTAAGGTTGGACGTTCACAACCTAGATCGTTAGAAGATGCTCTGTTGTTGTTAGGTTTGACGTTAATCTCCAAAACAACAGGAACAATCGAGTTATTTGCTTTCTCATTCTTTTTACGGAATCTGCAACTTCTGGCCAAGTGACCTTTACCTCCACAATGAAGGCAATTTTTATTCACAAAAGGAGTGGGATGCTCGTTGTTACCTTGATGTGCGTGTGCTTTCTTTGGAGCTTGATAGATCTTGCTCTTCTTCTCCTTGACTTGCTGTAGAGGTAGGTCACCTCAAGGATCAGTGGTAATCTGGGGTTGAGAAGAATCCTTAGCCTTGACAAATTTCACTTCTTTGTTAATACTTGGAGCGTCTTTTCCTTTATAACCCAAACCTCGTGTGTCACGATGATTTTTACTCGCTCTTAACATTAAGTTAATTTGTCTGAGCTATTGTTCAACTATTTCAACGTCTTAATTTCGGCAAAAGCATTAGCCAGATCAGTTTCCGAGCTATTATTCAACTCTTTTAATGTCTTGATTTCAGCAAGAGCATTAGCCAAATCAGTTTCCAGACATTTTTTCCCTAGTGAAAAAAGTGTTTTCTTTTTCTTTGAAACACTTTTGTTGAGTGACAATCTTTGCATTGGATGAAATAAGCTTTTAATTCCACTTATAGAGATCACGATGAAGATTTGCTCGTTCACGTTCTTTCGAACATAACTCTTTGTCACGATCCATTAGTTGATTCTTGAGACAAGAATCAATAAAAGGACATTTGTAACAAGTTCTCGTATTCAGATAATCTCGAGACCACTCAGATAGAATAACAACGAGAAGAGAGTTTGATGTGATCTTCTTAAATAAAGGAGATATAATCTTAACGAGTTTTGAAACATCTGCTTCTACTTCTTTCTTCATGTCTGAATTGAAATAATCTTCATCATCAGACTCTACATCATCAAGAGGAGTATCCTGTCTAGTAGATCCAATTAAGGCTTATTCAGTCCTTAATTGTGAAGAAGAAATATCGGTAAGATCTGGTTCAAAACTTTTAACAAAATCAACTTCTACATGTACAGCAAAAGTACTTTCAAGTAGTACATTACAAGCTTTTACACTTCGTTCCATATTTCACGAACCTTGATAAATAGAAAAAGTTACGTCTTTTATGTGTTCACCGGCTCTGATACCAATTGAAAAGCGAGGGTACCAAGATACATCACTGTTTTTACCTGGAAAAACAATGTACCGTCTCTGGGTACTTTCGT